>CM055403.1:190888952-190915386 GCA_029228625.1 Pseudolycoriella hygida | reverse complement strand
GCGTCACTTTCACAGGTGGCAGCCATTTTCTTAGGATTCATAAAGATTCTACTCATCAATGTCAACAACTTTCCCGAAGAAACCAAACGCGTAACTATTCTAATTCAGAAAATAGCAAAAAAATCCAAGATGGCGTCACTTTGACGGCTGCCCGACATTTTCACTAATGCTGGTGACTTCTACTCATTAAACTCTAAGACTTTGCCAAAGAAACCTATCGCCCAACTCCCATACATTCCAAGATATTTTTAAAAACATAAAAATTGACCCAATGTCCAACTGCCCGACATTTTCACCAATACTGGTGACTTTTACTTATAAAACTCTAAGACTTTGCCGAAGAAACCAACCAAAAAAATGTATAAAGAAAATCAATGCATCATTTCGTTGGTACAAATAATTCCTTATGTTACAACTTCTACGTTCTATCTTTACTTTTATGTTCAACTACTAGTGGGTTATTCACCCCAGCCCGCAAGCGCTAATAATTGAACATATTTTCCAACTTCTACACGTTCTACTAAGTGTTCAACAACCAGTGGGTTATGCACCCCAGCTCGCAAGCGCTGGTTGTAGAACACTTTTCTACAAAGAAAACGATTCGCTTGGGGATGTTGTCCCCGTGAACTCCTCGTTCTGAATGCCATTTATTCTCATAATTTCTTTCCTTTTATACACAAATCTTTGCATTCTATGATCAGTTACAACAAACGTAAATACATTGAGAATATTACTGAATGAAGCCACGTGCATAAAATAGTTTTTTCGTTTATTCCATTCCACACACGCACTCATAACATATATATTCTCCCTGAAATTACTTGAACAAATTTCTCATACAAAATTACAAATCATTTTTCGTTGTATAAATGTTATACTTCACAGAAAGTACGCAGTTTTAAATGTAGAAATACCACTTTTCAATTGGCTTGAAAGTATCGCCGGTTGGTGATGTCCAGCGCTAAGCGTCGTTGCAAAACGATGCTAGGTGCGGATGGCGATACTGTTCTTATATGGGAGACTGTACCCATAATAAGAGCGCTTGTTGGACTGCTTCATTGCGGTCTAGAATTAACAAAAGGAACGTCTCTCGTTCTCTGCTTCTAGGTTTCCCTTGTGGTTTTCTCTTCCCCTTCGAAATTAGGTTTGCATTGCTTTTTTGGGTTAAAAAAAGCAATGCAAAAGGGTTTAGTTCCTCGGAACTCTTCAAGCAGGTCGGACGTAGATAAATTCGAATGGAATCTTCTTTTGCATTGCCTTTTTTGAATCATATAAGGCAATGCAAAACAACTTTTTGCTTTAGTTCCTCGGAACTCTTCAAGCAGGTCGGACGTAGATAGATTCGCATGGGAATCTTCTTTTGCATTGCCCTTTTTTGAATCATAGAAGGCAATGCAAAAGAATCTACTATTGCATTGCCTTTTCTTTGGCTTTCGGCTTATAAAAGGCAATGCAAAACGACTTTTTGCTTTAGTTCCTCGGAACTCTTCAGGCAGGTCGGACGTATGTTGGTTCACGCTGAAAATTTGTGACCGACAATTTACAGACAAACAGACAGACAGACAAACAGACAGACAGACAAACAGACAAAGTTTTGCCTTTTATAATTAGTAATTCACTAATACGAACGCACCATAGGGGCGGGGGGTTATGAGAAAAGTGTGCACACTTACAAAATATTCAATGCAATACACAATGCCAAAAAATGTTTTGCTTCGATTTTTTTTTGAATTAACTCGTTAGTAGTCGAAAATATGCTATTGACATTGTAACGAGCTCTTCCTCTGGCTCGACACGAAAGTGATCGCACAAAAATATCATAGAACAAATTCAACGGAAATAATGTTTTCATGTCACTTTTCCCTCAGCGCCAATCAATTTATCATTTCTCATAACGAGTATTCAACTCTTACCTCCTTTGGACATCGTTTTATATTATACTGCGAATGTAGTTTTCTAGAGCATCCAGGCCAACCTGGTGATGATTATGCGTTTATGTCCAATAGAGCTTCGGTAAATAATAAAGCGTCGCCGTCTTATCAACGAATGAATAATTACACAGTAATAATACTTCTTATCACATCGGGGACTATAATATGCCTACTATAGCACTAAAAGTAGGACTATAATCGGCTTATTATAGTCGACTTTCTTGTATTTAAAGAGGGGTATAATGAAGTCATTATAGTCCTCTCGAATGCTTTTCATATTGCTAAAAATAGTAGAAAAATATCATATCGCCTTTTTTCGAATCACCTTCCACACCAGAAACGCTTAATTGTTTCACTAACACATTTTATTAAAATAAAATATTGAAAACATACGAATTTAATTCGAATTGGAATCAAATCGCTCGTTTTGCAATGACAACTGGTTACTAGATTGAGAACGATCGCTTTTGTATTGATTTGGATGTACAGTGGAATTTTATGTTTTGTGCAAAATTGGCAATTATAGGCCTCGATGTGATAAAATATCGTAAAACACAAGGGTTATATCGCACAATTAGAGTCTTGGTAGGTAAAATTTCCCGGGGCTGACGCCACTCGAAATTTTACCGACCTCGACTATTATTACGCGATTATACCCTTTGTGTTATAATATACTATTAAATTCTTTTATTTACAATGTTATTCGTTGCCAGTAACTTAAATCTTACAATTTGAAGAATGTTCAAAAATATAGGATGTTTGAAATATAAAAAATTGGTATGAAATATGTCAATGCAGTTCGATGATCTTTGAATGAAAATACCGATCTGAATCGCCCTTCCATTCAAGGGCCGTTATTTATTAAGAATCCCGCGTATAAATCTTGGCGCAATTCTTTCGTCTACGGAAATCTCGCATAATGACCAGAGTATCGGATATCCGTTGTTTCGAACATGAGATTGAGCATTCACAGGATGCGTTGTTGAACGTGATGTGAGTCGATTGCGCTCGAATATTTAAAATGATAAACTAAAAGAAAAAATCTTTTCGCGTGTAAATTCATTCGTTCAGAATGAAGGATACTTGAATATTAGTTTTAATAGTTTTGATGTTTTGGTTTATTGTTTATTGTTTAATGTTTATTTTTGATTCTGATTTGAGCAACGCGACAATAATGAAATCCGAATGGTCTCATTATGACATGGGTATAGAAAAGTAGCGATAGTGTATTGTTGGAGAATTAAATGAAATAATATCTATGACGTCATGACTTTTACTTATATATTTGAGACGTCATTTTTGTGACATCGTATTTTTGACGTCGTATTTGTGACGTATTTTTGTGACGCCATTTTTGTGACTTCATTTTTACGAAGTCATTTTTGTAACGCCATTTTTGTGACGTCATTTTTATGACGTCACTTTTCTGACGTCATTTTGTGACGGTGCACATACGGACGGACAGGAAGTGTGAAAGCGTAAATTAGCTATCGCTTCGTATTAATTAGTTTGACGAAGAAATTTGAAATATAAAAGATTTTGCATTTTACAAAATCCCAAAAGGACTGATTCGCGCTTTTTGTTCAAATTCCACATAGAGTGTGAAGTTGGCAATGAGACAGACATTACCACAAAATTTTGCGATACGATGGATATAATCACAGATTCTGCAATAAAATCACTTTTGCTATAAAATCACATATATTTCGATGTCAAACGTAAATTTATTGCAGAATGTGGCCGTTAATTTGAAAATGTATATTTTCGGAGGAAACGTAGTTATTTAAATATGTGTGTATTTCCGCAAAGAAAAAAACATATTCTTTCTTGAAGATTTTTGTATTGCTGGCATATTCTTAATTATTAATTGTTAATGATGATCTTTGAAACTGTAGCCCCATCGGGCTAAATTTCGATAAGGCGCACGAAATATGAGTTTTATGAGGCCCGAATCGGGGCATGGTGTTTGATCGGGTTCACACTTGAAAGTCATGTAGTCTTGCAGTGAAAGAAACATCGCAAAACCTCCCCATATATTCCGCTTTGTTATCCTCAGCTATTTTCGACTTCTAGATCCTTCACAAAAATTATTGTTTTTTTGACTTTGGAAGGTTCTAGCGCCGCCATCCACCGCCGTAATAATTGTTAAAAATTCTACTCTTAAACAAGACATAGAAAACCTGGGCCTGTGCGATATCTTTTATATAAAATTTCGTGTTTTTAAAGCGCTTTTTGAAGCTGATATTACACATTCTAAGAAAAGTACAGGAAATCACTATAGACCAAGGTTGGAAGGATCAGAAACGTAATTTATGTGAGGTTCATATAAATCGTTCGAAGATTTCATGAAATCACCGTTTGCATTCTAAGAAATGTTGCAAGAATTAAAAAAGGGACATCTCCCCGAACGAAATTTTGATAGAACAGCAAAATTTTTGGTGGAGCAGCACCCCGGATAGGTGCAGATACTGTGTTTGGGTCTTTGTTTATGTTTATAAATTAAATTAAAATTTAACTAGTTATCCAGATTTGTATATTTTTATCAATTAAATTATATATTAAATATTTTTGGCTTTCCCCACACAGTTTCTTGAAGACGTTGACTATATACTGGCATTTAAAAGCCTATCCGAGAAATCGAATCGTGCAGTAAGCTTTTTCGATGCAATGGATGCGAATTATGATTGTATTTGGGATCCGACTTTGCTCGAGTTTATCATATACCAACACAGCCGTAAGGGCGAACATAAGCGAAAACAACAAACGGTAATATAAAACAAAGGTCTTCACTGAAATAAATCCTTTAACTTTTATCGTTTCAAGATTGCTATCATGGGTCAGTTGGAGTTAAACGCTAACAATAATGAGGAAATTAAACGAGAGGCGGCATCGATAAGACGTACTCGATTTTTGAGGGCATTAGCTAAGCAATATATGTTATAAAGTCAGCGGAGTGTTCAGAAAACCAAACTGTCAAAAAAATCTTCAATTACACTATAAGAACCCTTATTAGAAACAAAGTTTGATACGATTTGAGGGCAGCTCAATGGTGTGTAGATTTGACTGAAACAATTATACCCGCGCTTAGAACTTAGTTGAAAAAACTATCTCCAAAAATAAAAGTACTAACTGTAAACTGTGGTTTTAGTTCGTTTTCAGTTTTCAGGTACCGAAACTCATATCTAAGTTTCTTATCCAACAGCAATGAAGCTTTAAGTACGTTGTGTTTATTATTTCCGCAAACCGAAAACACATGGTGACGTACAAGTCGAGCTGTCGTCGAAGAGTTATTCGTAACTACACTGCATTGTCTTCTCAGTCTAACAGCGTGACATGGCAAATGATGGTAAATATGAAAAAAAGATATAAAAGAATTAAATATGAATGAATTGAATAAGACAACTGTTTGTTCAATCATAAATTTGTGGAAGGAAAATATCTTTAATTGGTAGAGATTTTATTTCGGACATTCATCCTTTTTGAACCTGGAAAAAAAATGTTGTCCGTCCGTCCGTCTTTAAACACGATACTTTGAGCAAATGTTGACCGATTTGCAAATTTTCCCCTGAAAGGTAGTACCGAAAGTGGGTTTGGGATTGCAGATGCGCTTTTTTGGACGAAGCGCGACTGAGCTAACGCCTAAGTGGTTTTGGGTCTTTTGTACATAACTCTAGTAAATCCTTCCCGATTTTCAAAAATATTAATGTGGGAACGAGTATAATCGGCTCAGTTGTTTGCATCGAACGATGATCGTTCGATATGTTCGATTGTTTAGATTATTCGCAGACGAACCATAAAGGAGTAAGGTTGTTGAAATACATTTTATTTATTTTACGTTGAAAAGACGGATGTTTTATTGATTGAAAAGTTAGATTTTGTATGGTTAGGACTCTGTCTTATCCTACATTAATTTGCTCAAAAGATCTTGGACTCAGCCAGGGTCATAAAACTGAGTCTCTACAAGAGCCCAACGTGTTTTTTCTACATAAATGGGGAAAATCTTATCCGACTTTTGTGTAGCACCTGATATTTGGTCGTTTTTCGTGAGTATTCCTTTAATGATGGTTATTTGGTGTAGTATTGCTGAGAAATAGAGGCGAACTTTTCTGTTTTTTTTTTGAAAATTTTGTTTATTATCATTCTTTACTTTCAGTGCGTGGAATACAATATTATAGTTTTTGCATCATTTTAAGGCAGTTGGTACAAATATACAATGCATAAATAAATACAGTAAAAGTAAACTAGCAGCACATCTTACAAACAAAGTACAGATAGGACAATTTATACATTAAGCGTGTTTACAGAAATTGTCCAAATTGAACAGTTTTATAAACGAGTCATAATTTATCAATATTTAGCACCAATGGGTTTGTGTCAGTTTAAAAGTAAAACAAATAAATTAAGAAAGAAATTTAAGAAATCGAAAAAAAAATATCACAATAATTTTTGGCAAAGGGATCAATGACATTTTTTTTTTTTTAATTCAGGAAAAGTACGGCGATTTCACTCGGTATTTACTGCAGTTCATCATAACTTTGATTTTTAACTTTGCTTTGAATGTTCTGATACAGTTGAGTTGTTTCAAGTCAGTACAGTCACGGTTGTATTCGTGCACTGACTGTTTCAATATTGGATGATTATCGGGACAACGTAGATCATTTCCTTGACGAGTTCGATAAGAATGAATTTCGCGGTTCATTTCGATACTAAAGTTGTGTTTTACCAGCGATCTAACAATCTTGTGGAGGTATGTGACTCGTTCCACAAACGCACGTTTTTCTACCAGAAGAATGGTTGTTGAGTACAGATACGTCGTCGGTGTGAGTTGAGGTAACTGGTAAAGTGCTTTGATGCGACGGTTCTGTGCTCTTTGTAGTTGATTGAGTTTCGTTTTGGAACCACTACTGTAAATCGGCAGCATATACGCGATATGACTTTGCACGTAAGCAAAACAAATCTGTTTGCGTTTGTTCATCGGGATGTATCATGTATCTCCCTCGCCTCCACATGAGTGGTATGAACGGACGAATCACCTTCTTGACGTGATCGATAGTGCTTTAAATGACAGGTTTTCATCAAGAATCAAGCCCAGATACTTAAAAGTAGTCACTCGTTTAATTGTCTCGCCACTGATTAAAATGTCGAAGTCCGGAAGTTTCTTCGCTTTGCCAAATGTCATGTAGCACGTCTTACCGATGTTCA
This sequence comes from Pseudolycoriella hygida, assembly GCA_029228625.1. Taxonomy (NCBI): domain Eukaryota; kingdom Metazoa; phylum Arthropoda; class Insecta; order Diptera; family Sciaridae; genus Pseudolycoriella; species Pseudolycoriella hygida. The sequence goes on along the minus strand of CM055403.1, from coordinate 190,908,253 downwards.
TCGTAAGAACGTTGCGGTTTAGCCATTCATTTATGATCCGAATGTCTCTCTTCATGGATTCTTCCAGCTCTGCAGCAGTGACGCATGCAAAATACAAAGCGGTATCATCAGCATACAGAATCGAACGTCCAAGCAACCCAAGAGTCAATATGTCTGCCATATAGACGATGAACTGCAGTGGACCCATCTTCGACCCTTGTGCTACACCCACGGAAACACTCCGGAATTTACTGCATTTGCCATTAATAGTAGTGGCTGTGTTGCGATTGCAAAGATAGCTCATCATCAGATCAGCTGCTCTGTTGGAAAGACCGACACGCTTAAACTTGAGTGAAAGTCGGTAGGGGTCAACAGTGTCAAATGCACGCTTTAAGTCTATAAATATGACCGCAACGAATTTCCTTCTATACCTGGACTGGATAAAGTCAACAAGCTGGTACGCAGCACCGAGGCAACACGAATGACGAATAAAACCGAATTGGTTACTTTTAAAGAAATCTAATCCGTTCAGATAAGCTATTAGTTGTGTGGACAGCAGATGCTCAAATACTTTAGAGAGCGATGGTAGCAAAGGTAATCCTCTAAAATTCTCTATATCGAAACTTCCGGATTTGTGAATCAATTTTAGGCGGCCCTTTAACAGCTCGACCGGGAAGACTGCAGTTTGAATCATCATGTTAAAGCAGAGCACAATCAAAGGAGCTATAGCGAGTGATGTTGTCTTCAAGAGGCTAATCGGGACTTTGTCTATACCGGTGGATTTCTTATTTGGCAGGCTTTCGATCGCTTTTACTTCGCTCTCCGAGTCTACTTCCTTGAAGGACCAGTCATTATCAGCGAATTCGGGATACAGATCGCCGATGTCATCAGTTTCATAGCCATGAATTGAAATTATCTCAGTGGCGAGACGCTCACCAGCAGCACAGAAATGCTCATTGACAGCATCGCATGACTGGACGGAGTTTCGAACAGGCTTACCATCGATCGTAATTGGTTTGTCCTGTTCTTTTTTGTAACGATTGAAAACGATCCCTTTATATAACTTCCATGTGTTACGGTTGTCACCGGCTGCTGCTTCAATTCTTTTTGTCTCAAAAGCCGCACGTAGCTCATAGTTTTTTGCCTTTATGAATTGAACTGTTTTGAGGAACTTCGTCTTGATCACTAAATTGTCAGGATAAAGATTCATCAACCTGTATAGCCGAGAGCGAGTCCTAACAGCCAGGACGAGTTCTCTGTTGACGTGTCGTTTGGTGATGCGATGATTCGATTTGATAATTATTGTCGTTGTGCAAGATTGAACAATTGTTTCCAGTGCATTGTTAAGCTCATTTCCGTCAATGTCATCACTAGCATTTTCGCATAGTACAGTGACCTTTACTTTCGCAGCATCTAGGTTAAATTTCAATTTCGTAAAGGCTTTCGTATACAATTTGGTGTTTTTGAATGTTTTGGATATGTAGACAATTGCATGGTCGGAGGAGTCATTGTGCACTATTGATACCTTATATTTCTTCGTGTTTGCGGTGATCCAATTGGTTCATATTGGGATCACCTAGCAGCATGGTGTCTGGCAACTCAAGACATAATTGCTGAAGGTCGTTGAGAAAATCTGTTGTTTTCCCATTTGGGCGATTGTACGGCACGGCGATGGTAACTTTGATGCACTTTATTTTAACAACTAAGAAATGGTGCAGCTGTCGCGTCGTGGCATTAACAATTACCTCAGGCTCAGTGTCGCATAACGAGTCATGTATAAAAATGGTTATCCCGCCACCATCAGTGGATCTGATTTTATGAATAGCAGTGTAGCCGGGTAGGTTGAAGGTGTTGTAAGCCAAGTTTCGCTTATCGCCACAACGTGAAGTAAGCCTGGATAACTGGACACATATAGCTCAACATCGTCCAGTTTGCAAGTCAGGTGGTTAATGTTCCAGTGCATTAAATTCACATCGTCAGAATCGGGTTGAATTATCGTTCCATCATACCTATGGGTCTTAGGAGGCTCGAGTAGGCCTTGGTTGATTTTGGTCAGTTGCTCAGTAATTAAAATGGCTGTCTTGGAGTTTTGAACTAATTTCCGATCTTCTGGCAGAATTTGCTTCTTTGTTCACAGGACTTGCAAAAATTGTCGTTTGGTGTCTACTGAGCGAAATCGAACTTGGATCGTCTTGGCTGCAGTTGATTTGGATTTCGCAGATAGTAAAACCTTAATTGAAACAGGATTGAATACGTCGTCTTTTAAGATGTCCAGATGGTTTCGGATCGTTTCGAAAACTTTAGCCGCTTCTGATTCACTCGTTGTATCTGGTAGATCAACACCACGAATCACGATGTTGGTATTCAATTCTTGTTGCTCTACTGAAATTCCCTGATCCTTAATTTGTTGTTGATCCTGCAGATTTCTGATTTAAGGACAGAAATTTCCGATTTCAGTTCGAGGTTCTCAGAGTTTAGTCTCGCGCAAGTTGCTTCAGTGGATATACATTTTGTTTCCAAATTGCACAGTTCGGTCAGGACGGGTTGGACCCTTCTAAGTCAGCCTTCAACTTGTCAATCATGAGTCGTAATTGAATATTCTCAGCTCTCAGATTGTCGATAGTTGCTTCAATAGATAAGTCTTCGATACTCTTAAGTCGTGATTCAATGCTGCTAATTTTGTCAAGAAGCGTGTGATTTCCAGAGATCTGAGACGCAACAACTGGTTGCGATAGTTGTGCAGCGTCTGATTTACGAGTAGTTATCGATGTGCGCAGCGTAGGTGAGGCTCGAGTCGCTTCAGATCTTAGTGATGATGACGCCGATGATGTTTGATTGGCAAGGGATTTCGTCTTGGTTTATACTCTGTTGTAGGTGGAAGTTTCCTTATAATTCAAAGTTGCGTTCCGATTTTGGAGCTCGTGTCCACTTTTCATCATGCCGAAGCCTCATACGAGCCTTTAGTGCACGTTTAGAAGTTAGACGATTGGCTTGTGGAGCATTCAAACACAGATAGATTGAAAAACTGCGCCAAAATTAGTTCGGGTCAAAGAATGGTAACGCTCTGTGGAGGTGTAGTCAGCTAGATTTCAAATATTTGCGCCAATATTCAGGAGAAGGAATTTCAGCATAAGCAACCCTGATCTGTCTATGCGGCAGTTCTGAACGTTGTGTTTATGTCAAATGCAAATTTTATACAATCACAGTCTGAGCAACTCAGCCAAAACAACAAAATTTTCAATTTTTAAATGGAGTTTTATCGCCAAAAAAGAAAATGTCTCGAAAGAACTTCACCATGTATCACGGCCTGGGACTCCAACGAGTCAGTCGTGGAAGTATGGATCAGAGGCCTCTCCTAGGTGCTCTAGGTCGATTCTATGATCGGCCCTAGTACAAACAAAAATTGTGAGTGAATTTTGAGCGTAACTCATATTTCCATCTGTCGTCTGTCCGTATCACTCATATCTCGGCTCCTATACAACCTGGAGAGCTCAAACTTGCGCCATTCGATAGCTCTTTGACTCTAGATTTGGAGGAGGAGACGGAAGGGGAACGTACGTATTAGGCATATCTCGGCTCCTCTACCGCCTAGAAAGCTAAAACTTGCGCCATTCTATAGCTATTTGACTCTTACTAGAAATTTGTGGAAAGTTCTGAGATGTTTTGTGACTTTCCAGAACTCTCCAGAAGTTTCAAGAAATTTCGAAAATTTTCGGGTTAAATTTCCAGAAATTCCCAGAAAATTCCAGTACCTTCCAGACTTTTCTAGAACTATACAAAACTTTCTTAAACTTTCCAGAACTCTCTAGAACTTTTCAGAACTTAATGTGGACGCAATTGCAAGAGTTAAGTCAATATTTGTATTCGAGTCTTTTTGCAGCATCTATTCTGTGAAAGTGATTTGTAATAGTAATTTGCGTAACAAGGGGCGAATTTTTTCACTTATCCTCAAGTTATGCATACAATGAAAAAATTTATAATTTGCACATTCTACATAGTCACACGTTTCATCACTTTCAGTTGTTTTGTCATTTTTATAACAATATAGCAAAACATCTTAAAAAGAGATATAAAGAGATAAATGTCCTCATTGTCTATTTTTTATGACACATACTGCGGAAGGTTTGTATTTTCAATCCTCAATTGAGGACCGAAAGTAAAAAAAAATGCAGCAAAAAGGACACCAATGCGACTAAATTGCATAAAGTGACGTCATCTAGGATTTTCGTAAGCAATAAATTGTGCTTATTCGGGTTTTCGAATTTTAGTTCCGGAATGACAATACTTAGAGAGTTGGTTTCTCTAGAAAGTTATAGAGAGAGTTTTGGCAGGCAAATTTTTTGGGAACTTCAAAAAGTGCTTGTCAGTAGCCAAAATGACGCCATCTTGGATTTTTGTAAGAATAAATTATGCTTCTTTGGGTTTTCGAAGTTTAGCTCCGGAATGACACAACCAACTCTCTTTCTTCGGCAAATCATAGAGATCAGTGATGAAAATTTTTTGGAATCCTAAGAAAATGGCTGCCAGGTGTCAAGGCGGCGCCATCTGGGATTTTTTCTATCTTCTGAAATAGAGTACCTATAGAGTTGGTTTCTTCGGCAAAGTTATAGAGATCAATGAGGAGAATTGGTGACACGAAGTGTTCCGAAGTTAGGCGAAGGTGACAGGAAGTGTTCCGAAGGTAGCCCAAGAAGACACGAAGTGCGCCGATCATTGCTGAAGCTGACACGAAGTGTTTCGGAGGTAGCCGAAGGTAGCCGAAGATGACACGAAGTGTTCCGAAAATCGCCAAAGGTTACACGAAGTATGATTTGATTGCGTTGTATTGCCGTTTCTTATAACAATTATTTTGTATTGTTGTTGTATTGCTTGGGAAATGAAACGATGTCGATTTGATGCTATCTTGTCTTTTTATTGTCTATATTACGGAATCATTGTTCCATCTTCAGGTAACTACAAAATGAAAGAACGAAATGGACGAGATGACATCAAATTATCAAAAGTAAGTTTGAATTTAATTTTTTACACGAAGTGTTACGAAGGTAGCCGAAGATGACAGGAAGTGTTCCGAAGTTAGCCGAAGGTGACACGAAGTGTTTCGAAGGTAGCCGAAGCTGACGAAAAGTTTTCCGAAGGTAACACAAAGGAGACAACTCAGTGGTGCAAACCTTTTTTGAAGAAAATTGAAGACAATGTTTTTTGAAAAAATACTTTTTCCAAGAAAACTTTTTTATAGAAACAATTGTTTTCACAGAACATTTTTTTTTAGAAAAATGTTTTTCGAAAAATAGTTTTTTTAAGCACAATTTTTTTGGAAAATAGAAAATTTTTCACATGACTTTCAGTTATAACAAAACTAAACTGAACTAAACGACTGATATCGCATACAAAAACCTCTTTAAAGGTAAAGTGTGACGCAGAATCGGTCGAAAACTTTCGAAGTTACGTCAACATTTTATCTCCGTAGGAACTACATGTTGTAGCTACAATGGAAGAGTTCCAACCATGAATGTAATGAATAGGTCGAGGCGCTAAATTATAAACATTTTTCCAATAAATTAAATTCAAAACAGCAGCATTTTCCAGCCCTTGCAAATTTAAGAAAACTATAACTTAAAAATAATGTTATAAAATCCTCTATTTTCGTATATGTTGATTTAAATCATTCACGACATAATTCAATTTAATAGTATTTATAGAGTTAAATTTAGAAAAAAATAAGCCTGGAAATAGTTATCAAGATGTGTGTTGAATGCAATTTGACAGTTTTATCTCGAGTTAAATTTATCTGCGTTCATATTCTGTGAGAAATTTTATAATTTTATTTCGGCACTTGATACGCTCACGTTGATCAGAAAAGCTCATCTCCTCTCTCATTTTCATCTTTAATAACATTTTATTTTTATCACTGAACGCATCGCGTAAGTCAGTAAAATAACTGCGCTGCTGTGTATCGGTCGCGGTCGTGCTAATTGTACTCACAGAAGGGTTTGTCACTTCGTTAACAAAATGGATGGCTAATTCCATCGAATTTCGACTCTTTCACTCTTTCAATGTGATTTAGATTAACATGAGACAAAACACATTCGTTCATGGTAGCGACAATGTATGGGTTACCGATGGAATCAGCCAGATGCTCACTGAAAAGTACAATCGTTTTTTCACTTATATTCATAATTGATAATTTCATAATTGATTGTTACCGAAGAAATAACAGTCCATTCGGCCATGCAAGTAAATTTGTCGATGTTTCCGAACCAAAACAAGATGAAAATTTAAAAACGATATCTATAAAATGTAGACGAATTTCAAAAACCCCAAAAAATCGGTGTAAATATTTAAGATCTAAATTTTTATAGTAGTGACACGCTCCATACGCTCCACGCTTTCCATACAACATAACTTGTCGATGGTACACCGAATCGTCTATGCGATACCGACTAAGATGTTTTGTATCGACTGATCGTCGATCTTGTTTGGCAATGATGAACGGAGCGGAATAAATTTAAAATGCTATGGAATGAATTCTATATTGATAGATACAGTCCGAAAATTGAACAACGGTGCATATAAAATTCAAAGAATGCATCGGCTGAGACAGAATTTCAAATTTTGATAGCAAGTGACACTCCCATGCAATAATACATCATCTCGAGTGAAAATACCATAAAATAAAAATAAAAAACATTTTTATATTACATCGTACGATTTCATTTTGATATAAATAAACATTTTTCGCGATTTTCTATAATTAGAATTCATAGAAATAAATCAAACAGGTCTTTCAGATTTTAAAGAGAAACAGTGAACAGAAATTGTTTTCGCTTCCTAAATTCAGTAAAATTGGTTGAGAAAATTTTATGTTCAAAAACTGACGTGTCTCACTCACCGACATCTTTACCGCTACTGGACATTACACTTTTTCATCGGGATAGTGTGTTGCCATTATATTATGAAGCAATCGTCCATTTGAAGTGTCGATTTTCAGCGAAGAGGTTGCAGTAATTGAATAGCTTTATTTTGAGTGTTCGAATTGGTATTATATACAGAAACAAATGTCTGCAAAGTCAGTTGTAAGTTCATTATATAACTTTCTATTTTTCCTTAAATGCCACAGTCCTGATTATGTTGATGCGATCTTTTGAGAATTTAGTTTAAGTAATGTAAAAGTTTTAAAAGATTCAAAAATGCTTCTGTCTTCGATTTCTCAAATATTATCTGTATTGCAAGTGTTTTTGTATTTAAAAATGTGGTCAATGCATTGCTAAAACTTATTTTTTGTAAAAATAACGACACGCAGTTACTGCAATTTGTGCAAAATGTTAAAGGTTTGAACTGTTGCATTATTTATTTCTTGAATGATTGCCAATATATGTAAAGGCTAATACTCTGAACTGCAAGTTAAAATCAGTCATTTTTAGACCCATACGAAGTATAGAGGGCTTATACGTTCACCAATTCGCTAATAACCATTCTGAAATACAGTTTTTAACATATTAAGCCGGCATTTACTGCGTACGAATACAACACGTATATCTGCCTACTCCAGTAGAACATTTCAGTCGCCTTCCATCCGTCCTTCAGACGCCCAACCGTCAAAGTATCTTCCCCCACGAGGTGACGTTCTCTTTCAGAAACGTGTCTCAGTCGGAAGTAGCTACTTCCATCTTGAAAGAAAAGCCGAACGCTGTTGGACTTGATGGGATTCCGATCAGTTTTGTTAAGATATTTCTCGCGATTATCTTGCTCTGCATAACCCATGTCTCCAACTAGATCCTAACAAAATCGGTCTACCCGCAGGTTTGGAAGGCGGCCAAGGTTGTCCCAGTTCATAAGAAGAGCATTGGTTTTGCTCTTAGGGACTTTCGGCCCATAAGTATTCTTCCTTCCCTTTCAAAAGCACTGGAGAAAGTTTTGAAACTGCAAGTTGTTGAGTTTTTAAAAGGGCATCGCCTGCTGAGTCAGCATCAGTCTGGTTTCCGTACCTGACATAGCACGGCGTCTGCCTTGTTGAAGGTTTCGGACGATATACTGAATTGAAAGAAAATTGACAGTGCTGTTGTTACACGATTTCACTAAAGCATCTGATTCTGTCCATCATGGTCTTTTATGTAAGAAATTAGAGGAGCAGTTTCATTTTTCGAAGTTGGCGCTAAAGATCATTAAAGATCTTGTGGGACGAGCGCAGTGTCTGCAGATTGAAGATTTCTAGTCATCTTATCTACCGATCAAGCTTGGGATTCCTCAGGGGTCTGTTCTGGAGCCGTTACTTTTCTCCATGTTCATTAATGACATGCCTGATGTGTTGTGTTGTAGTCGGCCCCGTATGTTTGCTGACGACTTTCAGAACTATATACAGTCCCATGTCAATCATGTAGCCCTGGCTGAATGTGTAAAGAATCTCAACGATGACTTGGTCTCGATTAACGATTGGGCGACAAAGAATAAGCTTTCGCTAAATCAGTCTAAGTTGCAAGCTATTGATCGGAAAAATTCTGTTGTGATGAACGGTGTGAAGATTGAGCCCAGTCATGTTATTAGAAATTTAGGCTTGCAATTCGGTGACGAATTTTCGTTGTCATCGCAGTGTAACCGCATTGTGACGAAGGTCTTTTCAGGTCTGAGGAGCCTGTCATCTAACAGGAATGTGATACCTGAGCGTGCTAGGATTGATCTTGTTAAATCGCTCTTAGTGCCACATTTCACTTACTGTGACGCTGTCTTTTTCGATGGGCTTCGTGTGCCCGACAGGAATACTTTGCAGCGGGCATTTAATGCTTGCGTGCGTTTCGTTTTTGGTCTTAAAAAGAGACAGAGGGTACGTGGCTATGCGCTGAGATTTCTGGGTGGTGATGTGATGGAATATTTGAGCTAACACTCGCTGTGCTTTATTAACAGCCTCATATTAAGAAAAGCACCAGAATTTCTGTACACGAAGGTTCAGTTCCGCAGGTCTCGCCGAATGCAGAGTGCCGTAGTTCCTTATGCCTCTAGGACTCGGGTGCACAGCTCGTTGTTTGCCAGCGGTGTTGCTAGGTGTAATGGTTTACCTGTTAGTGCGAAGCGTACACATTTAGGAAATTATGCTTCAGTCATGTCTGTGGCAGAACGTGGCTTGGTGAAGTTTAGCGGTGGGGGTGTCTCGTGACAGCAGTAGGGTATTGTGTGTTCACGGTCTTGGTGGTTTATCGTATGAAGGGGCGTATGTATGGACAGTTTGTTTTTAATTTCGATTTTCGATTAGATTTAAATTAAATTCAAATTTGAAGCTCATATTTTAGTTAGTAAGATATTTTTTTGGACCCGTACGAAGTACAAAGGTCCTATACGTTTACTACAAACAATTTTATTGTAACATGGGGTAGATCGAGGTGGGAGGGGGGGGATGCATTATTATCGTCTATAGATGACGAATCAGCAATAAAATAAATGTCCGTCTGTCCGTCTCCACTTTTTTTCCAAACGGCTCAACCGATCAGCCTAAACTTTTTTTCCCTGAAAGGTACATGCCTCCCATGATTCAAATTCGAAGATGAGCAAAATCGATTAAGTGGTTCCGGAGATATGGTCGAGGAAGTGACCAAAAACATGGTTTTTCGAAGGTCGGTGAAGCTTTTTTGCAAATATCTCAGCAAGTATAGCACGGAAATTTCTCATTTTGGATTCAAATGAAAGCATTTATGTCATAAAACTGGGAATTTTGTGGGAATCGGTACAGGGGTCTGGGCACTGGGACCAATGGAATGGACGAAATTGAGATTCTTGGCCATACGAAAACTGTTTTTCGTCTATATTTCCTTAACTATGCAATATGGAGATTTACTGTCCAAGGCAAAGTTGTAGAGAATTAAATTTAAGCGAACACGTGTTTCAGGGTTTTGGGGAAATATGGCCCAATCCTGGTATATGGCTACTTCCATAATTGGGCAGGATGACCCAGATCTCCAGAACAATGAGAGTTAGAAAGTTGGTTCCAAAGGCGACGTTGTAGAGAATTAAATATAAGCTAACACGTATTTCAGGGTTTTGGGGAAATATGGCCCAATACTAGTATATGGCCTCTTCCATAATTGGGCATGATGACCCAGATCTCCAGAACTATGAGAGTTGGAAAATTGGTTCCAAAGGCGAAAATGTAGAGAATTAAATTTAAGCGAACACGTGTTTCAGGGTTTTGGTGAAATATGGCTTAATACTGGTATATGGCCTCTTCCATAATTGGGCAGGATGACCCAAATCTCCGGAACTATGAGAGTTGGAAAGTTGGTTCCAAAGACGAAGTTGTAGAGAATTAAATTTAAGCGAACACGTGTTTCAGGGTTTTGGTGAAATATGGCCCAATACTGGTATATGGTCTCTTCCATAATTGGGTAGGATGACCCAGATCTCCAGAACTATGAGAGTTAGAAAGTGGGTTTCAATGGCGAAGTTGTAGAGAATTAAATTTAAGCGAACACGTGTTTCAGGGTTTTGGAAAAATATAGCCCAATACTGGTATATGGCCTCTTCCAAAATTGGGCAGTATGACCCGAATCTCTAGAACTATGAGAGTTGGAAAGTTGGTTCCAAAGGCGAAGTTGTAGAGAACTAAATTTAAGCGGACACGTGTTTCAGGGGTTTGGTGAAATATGGCTCAATACTAGTATATGGCCACTTCCATAATTGGGAAGGATGACCCGAATCTCCAGAACTATGAGAGATAGAGAGTTGCTTCCAAAGACAAAGTTGTAGAGAATAAAATTTTAGAGCACACCTGTATCAGGGTTTCAGGGGAAAATGACTTAGTCCTTGGATATAAGCTTTTCTAGATTTGAATGGTCTGAGACGTACTTCGGTAGGGCCTTTGACATTACCTTGGGTAATTTCTATGGATCTTTGAAATTCTTACAGTTATAAAAGAACAGAAAACGTTGGATTGTTTGCTAATTTGTATATTTAGATACGTTTGAATCTCTTTGCCGCATGTATTCTGTATTTCCTTTTTCCGTTGCTTGAGTCGTTGCCGTTTATCCTGTCCGATCCGAGGTTGTGTTGTTGAGTTCATAACCGGTATCCATTTTTTCCGGTGTTTGGGAGTTAAACAAACGCCCAACCTACTTCCGTTTCCCCGATGACCCGTAGGCAAGTCATAAGGTAGCACTCTTAAGTTTAGCACAAAACTTCGAAGAGAATTGAGGTCCCGGCGACTACGACGTGGACGTAAAAAGAGCACTTGATAGTTAGACAGTTGTACGCCTGTCACATGACACGGACTACCTGACTCCGCTCATATGCAATCAGGCGCTACCCTATCTAACTACCCAATACCCAAGTTTTGTCATAAGCCCTGATTTTTGCGGCTTTTTGTGTAAGGGAAAATTCACTAATTTTGAAATCAACACAGGTTTTTGTAACATTTCTTGAAAGGAATTTTTTTTTCGTTCTCGGAAGCAAATACGAGAGCAATTCTGTGAACTTACCCTCGATGTTGGACCTCTACACATGAAAATTTGCTTGTGTATCTGTTTCGGTCGACTGATCTTAAGCATTTTCGAATGTAGACTTCGCTTTGCTTGGTCTAAAAAAGACGAAATTGACTTAAATCAATCGTACAAAACAGACACACAAACAACTATTGTGCAAGAAAGTGGCTGTAAAAATTCACGTGCTGCCCGAATTAACAAAAGCCTAATATTATGATTAAACGCTTAATTTTTTAAATTGTACCAAAGAATTGTTATACCAACCGCAATTTTCGATTGCCTTCGACCTTCTTCCCAGATAAAAATGCTTCATAATTTCATAGATGAACATTGTTTGCAGGTATCGACAAAACGGAGAGGTTCATTGAAACCAAGACGAGGATCTATTGTACCAGCACAATCGTCTAAAGAAATGCCATGGGACTTGGTAATTTACATTTTAATTATTTATGGGTAGTTCTACAGTGAATTAGGTAAAATGTAACGTAGGAACGCTCATATCACTGTTTTCTGAATAAGACACAGCCTTACAATCTTCTAGAAAGTTTTAGGCCATATGTGATTTTTAGTTGGAAAAAATGATAACGTGATAAAAATCGCGTGTGCACTTAATGAAATCGAAGTGTTCCCTATGTTACATTTCTCAATGGAACTACCCTTATATTAAATATAGTCTTCGAATTTGATTTATGTGCATTGATAAAAAAAATCAAAACAACAAGTGCAGTTAAATTAAAAGGACCGACTGTTCGGACGCGCGTCCGAATAGGAGACGATCAATAAAACCCGTCCCTCTTTTTGTCACTTTTTGGACTCCGCCCCCTGTCACACATTCTCCCATTTCGTACCTCTCTTCCCCTTAGAGAACGCCCTAAGAAAGAAAAAAACAAAAAATATTTGTAAAAAAATTGATGAAAATTTCGAAATTCAGTTTCCATTCGCTTGACAAACATTTTTCAATCGAAACATGTTGATTTTTACCTTTAAATGAAAGGGACCCCTTTCAAGACCCTTTAAATTGAATAGAACAGTAAGAATAACTGGTGTCAAATTTCTCTCTGCGGCCTTATCTGAATTTCTAATAAAACTAAATTAAACTAAATTTGGAAATTTTTTTTCTTAGACTGCGGAGCCATATATACAGCTAAGTCTTGACTTCCCATCTTGCGACGAAAAAATCTAAGGCGAGGTGTCTTTTCACTCATTAAAATAAGTTCAGTGGGTCCGGAAATATGACCTTTAGAATATGATCGTTTTCAATACAAAAAGTGCATTTTTATTATTTGAACCATAAAACGATTATTTTAAGATTTTCTGTATTGATTGGTCTATAATTAGAATCTTTTGATCTAATATTTCACATTATTGGATCCTTTGTATTGCTAGGAACTCAGACCAAAAATTAACTAAAGTGAAAATATCACTTTCCAACTTTTGTAGGGACGAAACAAAAAACAGCGATAAATATGCTGATTTCGGCGTATCACGCCCTCACATTTAGAAGTTTAATATGTGATCTAATCAGTACACCTATGTCTTGTCGGACTATGTGTATATTATCGCACATATAAACAGAATGAGCATAAAATCCACAGTCAATGAAAACATCCTAGGTACGTTAGTTAGTAAGTTAGTTACTGATTTCCATTGGCACTTGTATGAAAAATGACTTTTTTTGGCTCGCGTTTCTTGAAATTTTGTAGGGACCTTCGGCTGTGCATTCTACGGCACACAGTAGGCGCATCCGTTATATTCATGTTCAAAAATCTATATCTCGTGAAATATTCACAATTTAAATGTAGGAATTCTTAAAACGTGATTTGAGAATGTTCAAAAATGTCGGGAAAAATATTTGTGCATGTAGGCCGCAGATTAATAGTCGTATGGTTGTTAGACAAAGTGACAGGTTTGATTTCTCCCCATACATAACCTCAAAAAAATATATTTTCCATATTTTCGTCAGAATCTTGTCGAAATCAGTTGTAAACGTTAAAGTAATTCATAATAAGTCGAAACGAGCCTAGTCCGACATGAATATAACGGATAAGCCTACTGTGCGGCATATGAGATTTTAAAAAAGGATGGTACCGGCCCCGTTTGGACGCCAGGGCTCTTAAAAGACGCCATATAAAGCCTATATGTGTGTGTAATGTGTATGGTAGCACATTTTGTATGAGACAAAGGTTGGGTGCTCGAGATAGAGGTTTGGTGTCAAAGGGAAAGTTAGTTGGGTTGGGTGTGTATCGGGGTGACCGTGAAAATAGGCGGGGGCTCCATCCAAATGCCATCTTCAAACCTCGATAGCTCATTTCTAATCGATTTTCATGAGTGTTACCTCGTTGAAATCGAAATTCGACGTAGGTTTTTTTTTAGAAAAACTCTAAAGTTAGCCTGTATATGATTTCTTATACCGCTAACTCCTTGTCCCAAAGTTTTTTGTATGGGGTTGCTATGTGTTTTTGGACTTTTTCGGAGTGTAGGCCCTGCGTCACGCCCTCTGCTACCGCTGCGGGCATCATTCAGCTGTTGTTCCAATTATAAGTCAACATTGGTCCTGCCAGTCATCAAAACATCTTTGAAGTACTTGTTCTGGGCTACCATAAATTACTATTAGAAAAAATATCGATAGCAGGCATTAGGAATCTGGCATTTGACCTTTTTGTCAGTTACTTGGAAAATAGGTTTCAGCGTGTTACGGTCAATGAGCACACAGTCCCTGTGTGAGTGTTTCCTTGGGAGTTCCTTAAGATAGTGTTCTGGGACCGCTCCTATTTTTTATTTTGATCAATTAGCTGCACATTACACATCTTACAAGTAAATTTTTACTGCACACGTTTAAATGTGTCTTAACTCCTCTTAGACGCGTTTAGGACATAAAAGAACGTGTACAAATGAAAATATATATATGAAAAATAATATTTCTTATTTTTTCTAGTTCGACCGACTACTGCTACCTTTGTTGTGCTGTCATGCTGTGGCTATCATTTTGTCAAACTTGTTAAACATATTGAGAATCTCACAAGTGACAACATTTACCCTTTTTATGTGGTTTGCTGTGTCAGTTGTAGGAGCTATATTATTTTATCATCATTTAAAGGTATGTAATTAGTAGAAATTATTGACGCCTCAATGTACTGCTGGTAATAGCTACCCAAAAGAGTAATAAATTATCCAAAAATCGAGGTGGGAGTTGGTGGGGTACATTTATTATCGTCTGGAAATGACGAATTAGCAAAAAAAGTCCGTCCGTACGTCTCCATTTTTTTCAAAAGACTTTTCCCTTGAAAAGTACATGTATCGCATAATTCAAGTTCAAAGATGAGCAAAATCGGTCAAGTAGTTTCGGTCGAAGAAGTGTCCAAAAACGTGGATTTTCGACGGTCGGTGAAACTTTTTCGCAAATTTGTGGAAATCAGGTCGGTGGTCTGGGCACTGGGACCAACGGAATGGACAAAATTGAGTTTCTCGGCCGGATGATTTTTCGTCTATATTTATTTATTTAGCGTATGGTACACACTCTTAACATTACATAGTATACGAAAAAGTGAAGTCAAATCAAACGATTAAAATACAACTGAAATTAAATAGAATGTGAATACAAATACTTTATCACAAATTGAGTCTACTCAGCGAAGTTAGTGCTTGACTAGTTAGGTTTTTAAAATGTTCCAAATCACCTTCATACTTTTCGTCTATATTTGCTTAACCTATGCAATATGGAGATTTGCCGTCAAAAGCAAAGTTGTATCTATTCTGATACGTACGGGTCCACTGCATATGTTTTTTTTATTTTATTTATTTATTTTTGTTTTTATTTTTATTTATTTTTTAATTATTTATTGAAAAAAAAAAAAATTAACATTGAAGGCTCTTGGCCTGTACATGTCAGGTACATAAATCATGAAGTAACCTTATAAATCGTACTAAGGTTTATTAATTAGAAATTGAAATTAATCAAATAAAACAAATTAAACAATCATAAATCAATTAAATCAATTAATCAGAATATAGTAAAGAGTAAGTAGAAGAGTTAATTAAATTAATTCAATTCAATTTAAACCAAAGAAACGTGTAACTATGTGCCTTTTATAAATTACATTCAAAAGTCGAGTGAAACCGATTAAGCATATGGTCCTTCAGACGACGTTTGAAAACAATCAATCCTCTCGCATCGCGTATTGACGATGGAAGTGTATTAAAGAAATTGATACCACGAATCTCAACCACGCGTTGTCCAAAATTTGAGCGAGCGAAGGAAGGGTGAAGCAAATTCCTCCATCTCGTAAAGCGGTCATGAATCTCAGAATTTAGCTGCAGTGTGACATCATTCTTTAAGAGATCATTCTTTAGGGTTCGCCGTCTGACACGCATTAAAATAATCAATAGGAAGCATAGAACTATTAAAGAAAAGTTTTACAGACTCCCTACAATTAAGACCTTGCATATTACGTAAGGCTTTTTTCTGCATAAGAAGCAGTTCCGTCAACATGTACTTTGGTGCATTGTTCCACACAGGATTCAGATAAGTCAGTTGAGAGTGAATGTATGAAAAATACAAATTGTACAAGACTCCTTTTGGAACGAAAAAGCTCAAACGCTTCAATACTCCTATCAGTGGCGAGATCTTCTTAATAACATAATTGACATGATCAATCCATGTAAATCCTTCGTTGACGTAGAGGCCAAGGTATTTCACGACACTCTTACGAGAGAGGACAACTTCTCCATAGGTCAGCTCAAAGTACTTTAACGAACCCTGCTTGAACACGACATAGTTTGATTTTGACACATTCACAAACATCAGATTTCTAGATGGCCACTCGTAAAGAAGATTTATACATTTTTATCTATATCTAATTATAATTAAGTTTCAGTGTGTTTAACATATTATTTATTATATTTTTATTTATTTAATTTTAAACTAATGGAAATATTTTTGGGAAGAATGTGGGTTTTTCGATTTTATTTTAAATAGATTTCAAAATTCAAAATTGGGAGCGCAATTACGTTGAGAAGCCGGATATCACCAGGATCCCGCAATTGCCCACTAAATTATAAGCCACATAGACCCGTAACCGTCCAGGCCATAGCGTGACCCTAGCTGCAGCTGCCCATGGCAACGCGAACGGTACACAAAGCGAGGATTGCCAAAGACTTCTAATGTCCCTGACAGCTCCCACCTCCCATCCGCGCCCCCATACACAACTGCAGTGACGGCGAGTGTACCCGAACAGATGGGAGCTTGCTGCATCTCCATGTATTCACTTAATCTATTAGTAAATATTATTATCATTATTATTATTAGACACCATGAATTAATCGGTTCGACAAATAATTGTCAATAAGTTATCCAGGATATTGTTGTTCAGGTAACCACTCTTTAAATTTCTTTTTGAAGATTTTAACATTGGCTGTAATATACAATGTACTACCTACAATGGTAATAGCACTTTCTCCAATTTTCGTATATGTAACAGCACGATATAGTGGCTTGCGTTTTCTCGTGTTATGGACATGGGGCGTCTTTTTAAAAGCTATCTTGTTGTGTACATGCCCTGATATTGCATTGTGAATGTAGCTGCATATACTAAACTTGCAGAGACTATTCACATTCAAGACCCCGGGGCATTGGATCTTGAACAAGTCTACTGTATGGTGCCGCTTGCGCAGTTTACAGGCATGATTTAGACATCTCTTTTGTAATGTTTGCGACTGGGCAATGTACTTCCTACTCGCTTGCCCCCATATACCCGTAAGATACACTAAATGCGAATGGGCTAGTGCAAATCAGAACATGCTTCAGCAGAATTCGCTTGAGTTTATTTAGTACGCCACTAACCGATGCAAGTTTCTTACATAACCTCGTTATGTGGGCTCCCCACTTCAAGTTTTCATCAATTAGAAGGCCTAGGTATTTATAAACCGGTACGACTTCAATTACCTGCCCGTTCAGCATGACTGATTGTACACTATGCAAGTTTTTCTTAGCATGTCTGTGGAAGTGCATTATTTTAGTTTTGGATACATTAAGCGACAACTTGTTAATCTCAAAAAACTCGTGCAATAAGGCTAGGTCATGTCCAATATCCATAACATTTTGATCAAAGGAGATATTAGAGCAAAAGTCATCTGCAAATAGGAGAATTACGCCCTTCAGAGGTAATCTGAATATGTCATTAACAAATATGAGGAATAGGAGCGGACCGAGCACACTTCCTTGGGGTACACCAATGCTTACATTCACTAGGGGGTTTTGCTGACCACCAATTGTCACATATTGTTTACGTTGTTGTAAATAGCTCCTAAATAAATCTAGGGACATTCCCCGGACTCCTGCAATTTCCAATTTCTGTAAGAGGATTTTATGGTCTACACAGTCGAACGCTTTCATAAGATCTAGGAACACAGCGCTAACTACTTTGCCCCTGTCTATACCTAGCAACATTTTGTTCAATACGTCGTAAGTTGGTGTATGCGTACCCGACCCTTTCCTGAATCCGAACTGCTTTTTGTAGAAAAATTTGCTAGCATCAAGGAAGGATGTTAATCGTTTATGCAAAACTATTTCAAAGATTTTATTGAGGACTGGTAGAATTGAAATTGGTCGATAGTCAGTAGGGTCAGCTTTTGATTCAGATTTATGAACCATCGTAACACGTGCGATTTTTAATTTTTCAGGATAAGTTGACGATCGTTGACGATCAGGCAATGCAAAATGGTTGATGGTTTGTTTATTGGAAGTCTAAACGTTAATGGGGTTTTCGGGATCGCAGGGAGGAATTAGTTGATCTGGCTAAGGACTACGGCATAGACATATTGGCGTTGAGTGACGTTAGGACGAAGGGACAGACGGAAGAACACGTGGGCGGGTATAAGGTGTTTTTGTCCGGAGTTCAGTCTGGTAGGGCAAACTGGGGGGTTGGAATCGCTATCAGGAAGGAATTGATCAAATTTGTCTTAAATGTTCGTTTCGTAAATGAAAGGCTGATGTGGGTCTCTGTAAAGTTAGCGGGTGGAATTTATCGCTTGGTTAGCGTATATAGCCCTTGCAATGGTAGTGATGCTACTGACTTGGACACTTTTTACGAACAGCTAGGGGACGTAGTTAGCAAAAAGGGAAATGAATCATTGATTTTGCTGGGGGATTTCAATGCAAGAATAGGAAACTTTAAAAGCAACTCAGGGTATGGGAAGGTAGTGGGTAGATTTGGGGAAGGAACACTGAATTCGAATGGTAAACGGTTGTTGGATTTTTGTGATTTCAATGGGTTAGCAATAACCAACTCTTTCTATAGGCACAAGTGGATCCATCGGTATACGTACGTCAATGAGGGTTTGGGTCACAAATTCATTATTGATTACATGATTATAGAGCAGGACAGGAGACAGGTAGTCAGGGACACACGTGTTTTCAGGGGTTTCACTTTCGGTTCTGACCACTACTTTTTGGGTACCCATCTGTCGGTTGGTAAACTCTGTCAGACTAAAAGGAAGAAGGTGGTAAGTCGCAAATTTCGTGTGGGCAGATTTAGGGAAGAGGCAGTTAGGTCTCGTTTTATGGCAAAATTCGCCGAAGGATTTGAGGGGCTTCCAGCTGACTGCGGGGACATTGAGGCTGAGTGGGCGAATTTTAAGAAATTTGTCTTGGATCTGGCTGAGGAGTGTCTGGGCAGTGTCGCTAGCGGGGGTCGAAACAAAAAGACGGGTTGGTGGAACGCCGATATCAGGGGGGCTGTATTGGAGAAAAGGAAACTATACTTGATTTGGTTACAGGACAGGACGGTGGCGAAGTGGGAGGCTTATAAGGCTTGTAGGCAACGGGTTAAGGATCTAGTCAGGGAAGCGAAGGACCGGGAGGGG
>CM055403.1:190851604-190883321 GCA_029228625.1 Pseudolycoriella hygida | reverse complement strand
TTTGCCAAAGAAACCTATGGTCTACCACCCATACATTCCAAGATATTTTTAAAAGCATAAAAATTGACCCCATGTCCAACTGCCCGACATTTTCACCAATACTGGTTGACTTCCACTCACAAAACTCTGAGACTTTACCAAACAAACCTATCGTCTTACTCCCATACATTCGAAAATAATTTTAAAAGCATAAAAATTGACCCAATGTCCAACTGCCCGACATTTTCACCAATGCTGGTGACTTTTACTAACAAAACTCTGAGACTTTGTCAAAGAAACCAATGGTCTGTCTCTCATACCTTTCCAGATACTTTCAAAAGCATAAAAATTGACCCAATGTCCAACTGCCCTACATTTTCACCAATACTGATGACTTTTACTAACAAAACTCTGAGACTTTGCCAAAGAAACCAATGTTCTGTCTCTCATACCTTTCCAGATACTTTCAAAAGCATAAAAATTGACCCAATGTCCAACTGCCCGACATTTTAACCAATGCTGGTGACTTCCACTAACAAAACTCTCAGACTTTGCCGAAGAAACCAATGTTCTGGCTCTCATACCTTTCCAAATACTTTTAAAAGCAAAAAATCCAAGATGGCGTAACTTTGACAGGTGTCAGCCATTTTCCTAGGATTCATTAAGATTTTTACTCATCAATATCAACAACTTTCCCGAAGAAACCAAATGTGTAACTATTCTAATTCAGAAAATAGCAAAAAGTCCAAGATGGCGTCACTTTGACAGGTGGCAGCCATTTTCCTAGGATTCATAAAGATTCTACTCATCAATATCAACAACTTTCCCGAAGAAACCAAACGTGTAACTACTCCAATTCAGAAGATAGCAAAAAATCCAAGATGGCGTCACTGTGACAGGTGGCAGCCATTTTCTTAGGATTCATAAAGATTCTACCCATCAATATGAACAACTTTCCCGAAGAAACCAAACGTGTAACTATTCTAATTCAAAAGATAGCAAAAAATCCAAGATGGCGTCACTTTGACAGGTAGCAGCCATTTTCTTAGGATTCATAAAGATTCTACTCATCAATATCAACAACTTTCCCGAAGAAACCAAACGTGTAACTACTCTAATTCAGAAGATAGCAAAAAATCCAAGATGGCGTCACTTTGACGGCTGCCCGACATTTTCACAAATACTGGTGACTTCTACTCACAAAACTCTGAGACTTTGCCAAAGAAACCTATCGCCCAACTCCCATACATTCCAAGATATTTTTAAAAACATAAAAATTGACCCAATGCCCAACTGCCCGACATTTTCACCAATACTGGTGACTTCTACTAACAAAACTCTGAGACTTTGCCAAAGAAACCAATGGCCTGTCTCTCATACCTCTCCAGATACTTTCAAAAGCATAAAAATTGACCCAATGTCCAACTGCCCGACATTTTCACCAATACTGGTGACTTGTACTAACAAAACTCTGAGACTTTGCCAAAGAAACCAATGGCCTATCTCTCATACCTTTCCAGATACTTTCAAAAGCATAAAAATTGACCCAATGCCCAAATGCCCGACATTTTCACCAATACTGGTGACTTTTACTAATAAAACTCTAAGACTTTGCCGAAGAAACCAACCATAAAAATGTATAAAGAAAATCAATGCATCATTTCGTTCCATACAAATAATTCCTTACAAAGAAAATATTTGAATACGCCACATGACTTCATTTCATACAAATAAAAAAAATATTTGAATACGCCACTTAATAAACAAACATAAAATTTTGATTGTCACACAATGCATGTAATAAATACATTGAGAATATTACTGAATGAAGCCACGTGCATAAAATAGTTTTTTCGTTTATTCCATTCCACATTTACACACACACACACATAACATATATATTCTCCCTGAAATTACTTGAACAAATTTCTCATATAAAATTACTAATCATTTTTCGTTGTATAAATGTTATACTTCACAGAAAGTACTTAGTTTTAAATGTATAAATACCTCTTTTCAATTCGCTTGAAAGTATCGCCGGTTGGTGATGTCCAGCGCTAAGCGTCGTTGCAAAACGATGCTAGGTGCGGATGGCGATACTGTTCTTATATGGGAGACTGTACCCATAATAAGAGCGCTTTATTTTTGTTGGACTGCTTCATTGCGGTCCAGAATTAACAAAAGGAACGTCTCTCGTTCTCTGCCTCTAGGTTTCCCTTGTGGTTTTCTCTTCCATATAAGGCAATGCAAAACGACTTTTTGCTTTAGTTCCTCGGAACTCTTCAAGCAGGTCGGACGTAGATAGATTCGCATGGGAATCTTCTTTTGCATTACCTTTTTTTGAATCATATAAGGCAATGCAAAACGACTTTTTGCTTTAGTTCCTCGGAACTCTTCAAGCAGGTCGGACGTAGATAGATTCGCATAGGAATCTTCTTTTGCATTGCCTATTTTTGATCCATATAAGGCAATGCAAAACGACTTTTTGCTTTAGTTCCTCGGAACTCTTCAAGCAGGTTTGACGTAGATAGATTCGCATGGGAATCTTCTTTTGCATTGCTTATTTTTGATCCATATAAGGCAATGCAAAACGACTTTTTGCTTTAGTTCCTCGGAACTCTTCAAGCAGGTCGGACGTATGTTGGTTCACGCTGGAAATTTGTGACCGACAATTTACAGACAGACAGAAAGACAGACAAACAGACAAACTTTTGCCTTTTATAATTATAAATACAGCGGATCAGTCTAGCGATCAACAAAGAAAGAGAAAGAGTCTATACTCGGAATGATATACTCTAAAATTTTGTGGGACGTGATACTCTCAGCTGTACGTTGGATTGTTTTCTCATTTCTAGATGTATCTATATCTCGAGTCTTTTTGCAACATCTATTCTGTTTGGCACATCTATTCTGTTTGCCATATATCTATTCTGATACGTACGGATCTTCGGTTATGTTTTCCTTTTGAAACATTCGGAGCATCCACAATGTGTCCAAGATGTTATGAAAAAAATTCTATTACTTAAATTTCTATTTTATTTACTACGTATAGGTGTCAGCTCCAGGCAAAGTTATTTTGATCACTGGTTGCGAATCTCCTTTGGCTTGGTTCTTGGCAAGAAAGCTTGATGATCTAGGTAGGATACACCTTAACAATGAAATATTTACAATTAAGCAAATTGTCATAGGTTTTACAATTTTCGCTGGTTTCACAAAACGGGCTTGTGAAGATGCTGATCAATTGAAAGAGGAAGGTACAGGACGGATTACTGTTTTGCAACTTGATGTTACTTCTGAAAGACAGGTATTAGGAAAACATCTCACATATTTTGTTCTAGGTGACACGTTTTGTGAAATAGCTTAGATGCAACTTTATTAAAATAACAGAGTAAAGATGTAAAAAGCTATAAACAAATTTTTTTTTAGATGCTCGAAGCATCACTTCTAATATCCGAAAATCTACCTGATGGGGCGAGGGGCTTGTGGGCAGTTGTTCACTGCGCAACCTGGGTGGCATTGGGTGAACTTGAATGGGTTCCTTTCCCGGTTTTACGAAAATCGATTGATATAAACTTACTAGGTTCGCTTAAATAAAAGTTTTGAATGTAAATACAATGAAGAAATAATTACTATAGGAGCTGCCCGTTTGACACAAATCATGCTACCGTTGGTACGTCGGACAAATGGACGGATTGTATTTCTTTCATCAGGTAAATTTTATTGTAGTGTAGTGTAGCAATATACGACGGAGACGAAGACGTCACTCAGTGGAGAACTTTCGGCCTACTCCCTTGTAACGTAAATAATTATTTTATGATCTTCCTGAAGTTAGCACAAACTTAGTAAGTTCTATGAACTAAGAAACGATTTATTTCAATAAAGGCTGGATATTTATATACTGATGATTCACTCAATCATTCAATGTTAATGTGAAAGTGACAAACATAGTAGGTTGTCCAGTTAGCACAAACACAAATTCTACGTTTGCCCTTGAGGTCGATATTACGCACTTTACGCAACGTTTAAGTTAAAGTCGATATTTATGTAAGCACTGATTGAGTAAAGCGTGACGTCTATGGTAAAGTTCATAATGATATATTTTCTCGTATTGACTATTTGTCGCACAAACGAGCTGCACAAAATCGATTATTATAACAATTTATTTGACAATAGACCTCGCGCCTGGCCGCGTGTGGAAATTATGTTTTTTCCCCGGTATCCAAATTCGATTTCCCGATATTTCCCGGTATCTGCTAAAATCAGGCTGAATTTCCCGATTTCGAAGATAGGACTTACCTTTCTCGTTTAGTTGCGGATTAAGGTATTCAGCGCAAAGGGCAACCGATAGATAACTTAACCGCTTAGCGTATGAATATTTACGCGAGCGTAGCGAGCGAAGTTTTTTAAAGCGTTCTTTCAATTTTTTTTTTTTTTTGCTTGATGCGTGGGAATTCAAGGCTTGTCTCTAATTTCCTTATAATTATTTCAACAATAGAAAAATTTCTCAAAATATAGTTTGGAAAGGAGCTAACTTATTGCCGAACATAGAAGATAGTGCCGCAGGCAAAAATTTCTTTTTTTTCGAATATCAATAGATTATGCAAGAAAAACTGATTTTTACAGGGCAGGCCGAGCCGTAGAGGGAAAATGTGAGCCTGGGATTAAAAATTTATATTGAGGTCCAATATAATTAATAATATTTATGAAAACGCGAGCAGAGCGAGCGATTTTTTTTAGACTTTCTTTGTAATTGTAATATTTTTCAAGCGCTCTCCACTACAGATCACCAACCAAGTTCTCTATGCCTATACAATAATCCCAAACGAAGAGGAATAAAGTTAAATTGGAGCATTTATCTGTCTCATTCGCAAATTAACATCGTCGCGTTGTAGGCAAAATTCAGCTGCGCTTACTTTTTGAATTTGATGAAGAAGATTATGAGCGCGAAATTTTTTAGCCATTTATAAAGTATCCGAAAGTTTGTAGCGCCCGCCGCGCCGCAGGTGAAAATTTTGAAAATTGTTTTTTTTTTTATCATTCTGGACCTCGGGAAAATGCTCCACTTTCGCTTTCTATATTCGATCGTCAAACCGGGGCAGATAGATTTTATTAGCGAATAAAACTAATTCCGTTTTATAATTTTTAGTTTTTCTATGATTTTTAACTGTTTCAACATTTTAGCTATTTTCCGTTTTTAGTGGCTTTAGTCATTTCCCGATTTTCAGCCATTTTCCGCTTTTTTGCTATTTCCCGTTTTTTTTGCCGTATCCCGTTTTTTGTCATTTCAGTGATTTCCCTATTTTTAGTTATTTCCCGATTTTTAGTCATTTCCCGATTTTTATTCAGTTCCCGATTTTCAGTCATTTCCCCATTTTTAGTCATGTCCCGTTTTTTAGTCATTTCCCGATTTTTACTAATTTCCCGATTTTTAGTCCTTTCCCGACTTTTAGTCATTTCCCGACTATCGGTCATTTCACGATTTGTACACTTACGGAAATATATTTTTGCATCAAATAGAAATTTGTACTTCTGCGCAAGTTTTTGCAGTGTTCCCGATTTTTAGTCATTTTCCGATTTTTAGTCATTTCCTGATTTTTAGTCATTTCTCAATTTTTAGTCATTTCCCGATTTTTAGTCATTTCCCGATTTTCGACGTGTATTTTCGAGTAGTATTTAATTTTTCCGTCTAATTTCCCGGTATCCAGTTTTTCGGCTCCCAAATTTTCCGGTATCTAGGATACCAGGATACCGCACTTTTTGCACATGCGCGCCTGGCCTAATTTTCATTTTATTTCGATGAAATAAGTGACTTTAAGATAAAAATTGTTCTGCGACATATCTTGAAAATGTTTATATTTTTTTTAAATTCAATTTCAAATTTATACATTCAAATAATTCGAGCGAATATTCATTTACAACAGTACCATTAGTACCAACCTAATATGATAAACTCCATACATTTCCATGAGGTAAGCTGACAGAATGCCAGACAAAATTCCACATATGTATGAGCGGGAAAAAATTTGAATTTTTCAAAACGATACAGTATACCTATACGGCTAAAGCTCTAGTTAAGGAAGCGAAGGACTGGGCGAGAAAGAAGTTTGGGGAGGAATTGGAAGAAGCAGGTCAAGAAAGGGGTAAAAAGTTCTGGTCGGCGATCAAGGGCATTAGGCGTGGCGTTGGAAAAGACGGTTGCGGTAGCATTTTGGGTAAAGATGGTCAGTTAGTTACGGATAAGGGTAAAGTGCTGGAAGCTGGGAGGGTGAGGAGGAAATAACATTAGAGGAGGTGTCACGAAAGGTCAGCAAACTGAAGGCACGAAAATCCGCAGGGGTAGACGAAGCTGGGAGGGTGAGGAGGAAATTACATTAGAGGAGGTGTCACGAAAGGTCAGCAAACTGAAGGCGAGAAAATTCGCAGGGGTAGACGAAGTTAGGAAAGAATTTATTAAGAATAGCGGGCCAGGCGGGATTCAATGGCTTTGTAGAAAAGGCATTTGATCAGGTACCGAGGCAAAAGCTGTTCAGGGTGCTAAGCGAATACGGGATTAACGGAAGTTTGGGTGCCATTTAAAGCATTTTTTCAGGGAGCAAGGCTGCAGTAAGAATAGATGGTGACGCTTTCGAAGTATATGAGGGCGTTCGTCAGGGTTGTTGTCTCTCCCCTCTTCTGTTCATAATTTTTATGGACAAGATTATCAAGCAGGCCAATTTGCAAGGGAATGTGGAAGTGGATGAAGTATTCATGAAAATCCTGGCCTGTGCGGATGACTTAACTCTTCTTCTTCTTTATAAGCCTTTTATTTTATTCAATATTGGATACAGACCTCCCCATTTAGCCATTGAAACACCATGCTGGCCAGTGCTTGTTGGTGAGGTCTTAACTCTATTAGCAGATAATGCTAATGCAGAGGAATATCGACTGCCTGAATTTCGCATGTGGAGAGTACGGGAAAGAGGTAGTTTGTAGTTTGAATGGAGAGCAGCTAGAACAGGTTTCTGAGTTTAAATATTTAGGAAGCATTTTTTCAGAGGATGACAAGTTAGTTATGGAATCTGAAGAAATTAGGAAAATGGGAAACGCAGTGGCCAGTCAGTTGAGGTATCATGTGTTCAACAAAAAGGAACTAAGTAGCGGCACAAAGTTAGCTATTCACAAATCAATCTTTATGCCAACGACTTTATATGGAAGTACAAGTTGGGTGGAAGTTTCTGATATGAGGGTTATCAGGAGTATAGCAAGGGTTAGTAGAAGGGAGTAGTGGAATGTGGGATAATCATATCAGAAACGACGACATCAGGGAAAATTTAGGAGTTACGTTACGATGTGTCGGTGGAAGAGGCCAAGGAAAAGGCTTATAGATTCAATTAAATCAGATTTAGAAATTAGGGGACTTTCACTGAGTGAACAAACCATCTCCTTGGCAAGGAATAGGAGGGAATGGAGGAGTGTGGTCCAAGATCACCCGGTTGTGGCGAAAGTATAAACGGTCTATAAAGTTTGATGATGAAAATGTATTCAACGAAGGGATTTATATTTCAGACATTCTACACATTCACTCGTATCATCGTTTTCAGATTTTTTCTATTATTATAACAATGGCAAAACAACGATAAATAGTGAATGTGTAGATATAGAATGTTTGAAATATAATTTCCTTCAAACTTCCTAAACTGCATTTATTTTTTCCTAGTTCATATCAGTAGATACATATGCCATACAGATTCAAAAATATAAAAAAATATTCAAGCGCAAGGTCTATTCGTTCGTTTGTGCCGCACAAAATCAGGTGTTATCATGAAAATAGCTATTAGAGTAGTCGTTTGCTTGTGCCGCACAAAATCGAATATTTTAACAATTTTTTTGACGTCAAAAAGTCAAAGAAAGGGGTTACGCTCCCATGCCCCGCCCTTCCCCGGCCCCGGCGCAACTGCACTAAGAAAGAAAATAAATCTTGAGAAAGTGTATTTTATATATTTCAGCTCTATCTAGAATTCCCGCTCCCGTACGTGGTGCACAATGTGCTACACAAGCTGGCCTAGAAGGCTTAGCTGTGTGTTTAAGACATGAATTGAAACCACGAGGTGTTGACGTATCAATTGTGTCTGCTGGTGAATTTGCTGGAGGAACTGCATGGTTGTCTGAGTCTTCGATGCTGGAGCAAGTACAATTATAATATTCAATAACTAATGAGTTGTTCAAATAAAAATATTTTTAAGGCAAGAAATATGTGGGCGTTACTGAGCGATGAGCAAAAACAGACCTACGGTGAGGAGTATTTCGAACAAGCCCTTCGCTCGTTGGAAAAGTACACAAACGTGGTAAATTAAATTTTTTTTAATATACGAGTATTTTCTTAAATATTTTTTAAACCTTATAAAGGATGCAGATATTTTACCAGCTGTACGCTCTTTGGTCGACGCTTGTGTTCGAACGTTTCCTCTACCTCGTTATACTCCAGTTACCCGAGCTGAAAAAATTCAAACTCTTCTTGCTGAGCATTTTCCACGTCCAGTTTACGATGTATTTTATGGCAACTAAGATCGATGTATAAAATGTTCTGTTCAACGGTACTTAGAGCTAAAAGCATTTCAAAAAGTAAAGATTCTATTTGAAACAATTCCTAATATTTTTCGGATTTCATAAAGTCACAATACTTAATAGCATTTTGTAGTATGATACTAAAATAATCAATAGATACACTCTAATATTCAAGGAAATTAAGTAGTTTGTAGTTTTTAAACCCGTCCGAAGAACGTAGTGCAACGACGACGCAACATTTTTATTCTCCAATAATCTCAATATGTTTATATTGTTTATGTATACAAACATAACCAAAGACCCGTAAGTATCAGAATAGATGTGACAAACAGAATAGATGTGGCAAAGCGACTCGAACGTACCTAAATATACGAATCAGCAAACAATCCAACGTTTTCTGTTCTTTTATAACTGTAAGAATTTCAAAGATCCATAGAAATTACCCAACGTAATGTACCGAAGTACGTCTCAGACCATTCAAATCTAGAAAAGCTTGTATCCAAGGACTAAGTCAAGCAACTTTCTACCTCTCATAGTTCTGGAGATCTGGATCTGGGGTCATCCTGCCCAATTATGGAAGTGGCTAGTGGCCATATTTCGCCAAAACCCTGAAACACGTGTTCGCTTAAATTTAATTTTCTACAACTTCGCCTTTGGAACTAACTTTTAAACTCTCACAGTTCTGGAGATCCGGATCATTGCCCAATTATGGAAGTGGCCATATACCAGGATTGTACCACATTTCCCTAAAACCCAGAAACACGTGTTCGTTTTTTAATTCTCTACAACTTTGCCTTTAACAGTAAATCTCCATATTGCATAGTTAAGGAAATAAAGACGAAAAACTGTTTTCGTATATGGCCAAGAATCTCAATTTCATCTGGTCCTAGTGCCCAGACCCCTGTACCGATTCCCACAAAAATTTTTTCCCAATTTTGTGACGTCAAATGCTTTTATTTGACACCAAAATGAGGAATTTCCGTGCTATACTTGCTGAGATATTTGCAAAAAAGCTTCACCGACCCTCGAAAAACCATGTTTTTGGTCACTTCCTCGACCATATCTCCGGAACCACTTGATCGATTTTGCTCATCTTCGAACTTGAATCATATGTACTTTTCAGGGAAAAAAAGTTTAGGCTGATCGGTTGAGCCGTTTGGAAAAAAAGTGGAGACGGACAGACGGACATTTTTTTTATTGCTGATTCGTCATCTCTAGACGATAATAGATGCATCCCCCCCTCCCACCTCGATCTACCCATGTTACAATAAAATTGTTTGTAGTAAACGTAGACCTTTGTATACTTCGTACGGGTGCTTTTAAATTTATTTGTTATGCTGTTTTCAACATCATCGACATTATCTCTGTTTTCAGTGTAATTTTTTGTATGGACAACCTTGAAAACAGCTGAAACTTGATTACAAGTAAATTTATAAGCACACGACGGTTAGGTTAGGTATATATATTTCAATATGTTCGTTGATGACTTTTTTGTCCGTTTTTTGTTAGCAAAGAACAATGACGATTTGTGGTGACTAGAGTCTTTAAAGGCTTTTTGGCCATATCTGCAAAAAATTGTTACTGACAAATCTCTAAATAGTAATAAAATTCAATAAAACTCCATTAATTTGATTTCACCGATGTCCTTTTTATTTAATTTTAATTAAGTAAAAAGGTTTAATTGTTTGGATGCATTTCGGGTGATCTATCGCCCTTCATCAGCAACACAAGACTAAAACGATTAAAATGATAACGAAATAGAAACATATGATTCTGTATTTCTGTACTTATCGGTCAATAAGATTTTTTATTCTCATCTCTTTTTTTTCTTGTTGGAAAGGATTGCCACTTAAGTGACAAATCTCTTATCGAAATCTCACACTCTGAAACGAAACTTGACGTCTCTTATCAACAGTTTGAATGTTACCAAAACAATTAATTTAACAATTATCATAAAATTCGCAAACATAAAATAGCGAAAGAGAATCGTGAATAGTCTCTAAAAATTCTGACTTTTTGGTTAAAATCAGTAACACCACAAAAGGGCGGCAAATTTTAGATGCCAAGCGCGCCGAAAGCCTTGTGACGGCACTGCTCTACAAGGTTAATTGAAAGGTATGGACCTCAACAAAATCAGCCGCAACGTGTAGGAAAAATTCGAAGAAGTCTAAGTATAGAGATCTTGAGAGCGATTTTCATTTTTGTCCAATTTCAGTGCAAATGGTCGATCGCAGTGTTTCCTGATCCAAAGAATAAGTAGAACAAATCAGATAGGAAAAGCAGCTTCAATTCTCGGAACGATACGGAAGAAGATACGAATAAATTGAATGAGATATATATTATAAATAGTGCAACGATGATTTTTTGTATATTTTTTTTTTCGAAAAGGTTCAGGTCGCAAGGACGGCCATTGCCCGAGCAGATTTTTTTGACTTTTACTTTAAATAATTACAGTAATATTCGAAAAAAAAACATGAATAAAGTCGGCTCAGGGATTCGGGTCGTATGGTCCATAGTGTGGGGTTAATTCAGGCTACGCGTCCTTAGACGACAGTTGGTGTCTTTTCATGAATATCCTTTAATGATGAGGTTTTTGTGCGGTATTGTAGAGAAAACATATGCAAGGGACCCGTACGCATCGGAGAACAAATGTTGCAAAAAGACTCGAGCTAAATCTAAATAAATATCGCCTTAGGAAGAAATTACGTCGCAACATTAAATTGTATTGGAAATTGCCGAAAAGGCAGTGAAAAGTGGAGGGAAATTAAAAAAAATTATATGGAAGAGCTTGCAAAAATCAGGACCAAAGCAAACTAAGCGGGATTCGGTAGAACTTAGGTACCTGAATGACGTCCAAAAAGTCCCCCTGGATTTTGCGAGTGACTCGAGATAATCGGAAAAACCCGAGAAAAGTGAGGTTAAGTGTAACGTTTTTTTCGTTGTTCAACGAAATTTTAATTTTTTCACAAAAATGTATTTTTCCCTTTTCTACACATCCCAACGTTTTCAAGGATGTATCAAAATACAATTTTGGTTGTTTTTTACCCGAGATATGAATTTTCAAAGTCAAAATTTCATGTAAAATCTGACCCCTGCGAAAACTTGTTTTGACTTTAAACAGTCATTCCCAAAATAGTTATTTCTAAATTTCTGATGTTAGTGACTTAAAGACATCTTTGGATTATGCTGAACACTTTCTAAGAAGTATGTTATAACTTTCCACCTCATAGGAAAATTTTCCTGGAATGTCGAAAATTTCCTTGCACGGTGAAAAATGTCAACGAGCCAAAATTTATATGCAAAATATTCGATGTTTTTATTAAACGAATTCGTTTTAAATTAATTATTAATTCAGCAAAATTGTTTCTCGTTGTCTGATTGAAGTCAAGGTGACCAAAAATTGGCTCAATTTGGCTATGGTGGCGCCACCATCGCTTTTTCAGTGAAAATTTGAATTTTTTTTCGTAAAGTATCAAGGAGATCTGGTCTGTGTGAAGGACAAAGTTGTTTATTGTTGTCTAGTGGATGAGGTGATGTCCATAAACGCGGTCCCTATTGTTTGTTGTGGAACTACCAGCACTGCGAATACTTCTTCATGGAAGATGACTGTTAGCTTCCCAGATTGCAGATTGAACCAGGTAAAAGTGTCCGTTTCTGGATTTTCTCGAGTCACTCGCAAAATATCCAGGGTGACTTTTTGGACGTCATTCAGGTACCTAAGGTCTGCCGAATTCCGCTTAGTTTGCTTTTGTCCTGATTTTTGCAAGGTCAAAAGCTAATTTCCCCACGCTAAATATTGAAAACCCCGTCCGAAACAATTGTGAAAAAAAATATAAAATATCATTCTTTTACTTTGTAATTTTTTTTTATTATTATGTTTTGTAGTCAGGGGGCTTCGGCCGTTAATGAATAAATAAATTAAATTTTGTGCCAGCACGAGGACCAAGAAATTATATTTCTACTGAATATTATTTATATTATTCCATAAATGACGACCTCGTATCATGTAGCCAGCACAAAACTCCAAAGGACTAGGAAATTACGTTTCTACAAAATATTATTTCATGTATGACGACATCATATGCCATATACGAACCAATAACGACCAATAAATTACATTTCTACTGACAATACTCCATACATTTTCTTTTCCGATATACGAGCAATGTAAGAATAACGTAAGTACGTTAAACGTTAAATTCGACGTTCCGCATTTATGTTAAGTAACAACTACCTACATATCGTCACTTAGTATTCTCATGACGATATACTGCCGTGCAACGTATAAAAATCTTGCGATGAAAGATCATTGACTTGCATGGCAGCATACACGAGCGATGTATGAACAACGTAAGTACGTAAATCGTTAAGTAAGACATTCCGTATTCACATTAATTACCACTACCTTCATTCTATGGTAGAATCATATGTTGTGCTGTGTGCGTACTTAATTTTACTGTAATCGAAAAAGAGAGGCATCATTTCAAATTTCGTTACTGTTGTTCTATCTAGCGCTGATTAAATTTTTTTTTCATAATTCTATTTAGCTATCGCTATTCGAACGCTAATTATTTTCTGATTAGCGAAAGAGGCTAGCGACGTTATTATTTTTGGACATTTTGGAACGTTAGCGTCGCTAAAAGAGGTCATTTGCGAGACCAACCCTGGACGTCACTCGAGTTAAGGCAATATGTATTATCCTTATTAGATATTGGTGGATTCGCTGTATGTATTTCTTAATGGCGCAATTATATTACGGTCGAACTTTAGAGCGAATGCATGTATGTACTTTTCATGTGACGCACACTGTGTCGTTCGTGTGACTCCTCAATATGACAATGACATATTTTTCATGTGAGAGAATTCTCTCAAGTAATTTGGCGTTATTGGTTGCCAACCAAATTTCATTCGAGGATGAGCATTCTATCCAGACACAGTAGTGCCAACTCAGCATTTCTCTTGTTTCAATGTGATATAACCCTACTAACCTGATGTATTCACGTTTGAGCCACAAACGTGAAAGTCAAAAAACTACACATTAACGCATAATTTATTTCTAATATTGGGGGTACATACCACGAGAGTGTCCACTTACTATAAAAATCTACATCGAATTTACAAAATTTTTTGGAGTTTTTGAATTTCGTCTACATTATAGATTCCGTTTTTTAATTTTCAGTTTGTTATAGGATTCGGCAACATCGACAAATTTGCGTTGCATGGCCGAATTGAGTTACAAATCGATTGTTTCTTCTTCGGCAATAATGAATTTTGAATGAATATTGGATGAATAAGTGACATCCGTGGTACATACGTTCGATTATTTTTGCCACATCTTTTCTGCTGCTATAAGTCTTTTTCATATGTTTATCTGATGTTTTGTATTTTTTTCCTAAAAGGTGTTATTGTTTATCTGATTTTTTTAATTTATTGAAAGATTGGAAATCTTGAAAAACAGCAGTATGTCAATTTGAATTAATTTGATTATTTAAATGTCAATGAAACTTTACAAAATAATTTCTCAAAATAGTCCTGAGAAGCCTGGCTAAGCGAGGCTCCAGACGTAAAATTCTGCAATAATTTTAAGACTATATTGTGTGTGCGTTTTAAATAAAATCGCGGACGCATTACCTCAAAATTTATTGAACATATACTGCTGAGCTCTGTTGTTTAAACCTATCTAAGAATACGTAGCCCTTAGGGAGCCTAGAATCAATAAGCATTTGAATACATTTGCTTAAAATACATGGGGATCATCGTAAAGAAAAGAATTTGAAACAAAATCAATAATTTTATTTCAAATTAGTCATCCAAGATCAGTTTTATCCAGCTAGCTCTGCCAACATACATTTTTTTATTTTATGTTTTAGTCAATAGATTTTCCGTTCGTTCTTTTCTATCCCTACGTCATATTTATGCGTGGGTGTCTGGCACACCTACCATACACAGAATTTTATAGAAGAAAAATAATCAAAAATTTCCAGGGCCGGTGTTTGCTGTAATAAATGTATTCTTGCAATGAACAAATAAAATACGATATCTCAATTGATTTCATATTTCAAATAGATAATATTTAAAAACAAACGAAAAGGAAATGTTCTTATCCCCAAATTATATTATAATTATATCTGGCTGTCTTTTCTTCAAAGAACACAAAATAAATGATAAATGTAACATTATTTTATCAAATATAACCAAGAACAAACTACATCATCATACATTTTTCTTCGACGGTGCAACGTCCCACCCTTGGCAAGCTAGTCGCATGCGCTTTCTACAACCATACACACATAGCGTTGCCCGAATTTAAAACGGATAAATTCCAACATCAGCCGATCCAAAACACGACTGCTATCGGTTCAGTTCATTCGCGTTTCATCCCTTAGCGAGGTAATAATAATCGGTGAAGTGAGCCCTACCATGGCCAAAACGGCCTCCCAGGGTGGTCTTGTATACCCCCTATAATATTGTTATAAGACGAAATTGTAAATTTATTCAAAATTAATCAGAAAAGTGCTTCGCTTTCAAACTAAAAAAAAAATTGGCGCGATAGTACACTGATAAAAAATGAAACTTTGTTATACACTCAAAGATTAGGTGACACGGATATGTTACGTGTGATGAATTGAAAATTCAGTCGTTAAAATATTTAATTAAACTGTATGGAGTGCGTGGTTAATTCGATTTTTGTAACCGTTGTGTTTGTTAATTTAACATAAAAAAACGAAAACAAGGAAATTATTTTTCATTGAAATCTCTATTTTTGTGGTTATTCAACACAATATTCAGAAGTTGTTCCAATAACTTCATTACGTTTTTCGCAGGACTTTTAAAAGGCACATTAAATAATAAAGTCGGGAAAAGATATCGACGTGCATTGTGTGTTATAGATGTTATTGCTTGCCATTTTTTCGTCTAGTTTATTGTTTATTCAAACACTCAATGGATAACCTAAACTAAGGATGCGCACTTAAAATATAAAAAAAGCATTGATTCGTAGCGTTTATGAAAATTGCTTTCGACCTTAAAAAAGTAGATAAAGTTAAAACTTTGACAAGCTCTTCGTTAAAATAATTTATTTGAACAAAACCGACGTTTTCAGCAAAATATAACTCACAGTTGACGTCATAATTTGAAAATCTAGCGAAAGGCACATAACCACCTACTTCGATTGCCAAAAATTTTATTCTTAAACAATTACATAATTGGAAAGAGACTTTTGAAAACTGTTATATGTTAAAAATGTAGGTGAGGCAGTTCTCTAAATTTTTATTATCATCAGAAAACAATCAGTGAAATAAACAAGTTCTAGTCCTACTGTTTATACAAAAACACTAATGGTTTTGCTTCAATCTGGCAACTGTACAAAAATATATTCCATCTCATCGCTCCAAGAATATATTTTATATTTAAACAATAAAAAAAATAATAAACATAAAGTTGAACATGAAAAACAATTTGTAGATTTGATCGAACTGAAGTTGAACGGTTATAATTTAAAGAGGATTATTTTCAATCAATTTTCCCTTGTGAGCCTTGCAAAAAATTTAAACTTGAGAAATCTCGCTTAAATATTGAAATATTTGTTAAAACTACAATATTTCTTTCTCGAATTATTTTGCTAAATTAAAAACTGTTCAACAACGCACAGTGAAATGTCTCGCGAAACAATACAAATTCTAGCTTGCTTGGCTCTATTCACGAGTGCCTATTCATTGCACATGGCCAGAGATTCATTTCATCGACCCGCTTCCGATGTGGACATTATTGATGATACATCTGATGAAATACAATCACGAACATACGAACAAAATCAACATACACAGTTAGAACGATCGTCATTAGCAGCAACCAGAAGCAATTATAACAATAGGCGAGGACCACACATCGGTTTGGATCAGCAATTAAATATATTACCAAATAGCATAGATCAATTTGTTCGTACGTCATCATCACCAGTGCTTAATATACAGGACACACCCAGGGCATTGCAGGAACTGTTTGCCGGGCCATCGACGCTCGATATTCGGTTAGAACAGCAACAGCATTTGAAGCAGCAGGAGCAACCACATCAAAATAAACGAGCGTCTTCATCGATAACTAACACAGAAGGTGAACGTGTTAGCACTGGTAGTAGCGGTAGTGGAACTTCTGGAAGTAACGGCAAAAATATTTTGCCTCAAGTGACACACGGTATCGCAAGTCAATTAATGTTGCGCAGCGCTAGAGGTCAAAGAAACTATGACGTTCCTCAAATTGGTGAGTAAAACTTCTTGATGTCTAACTTTTTTGATTTTTTGGCAATAATGGAAGCTATTAATCGTAACGACACCACTTTTGTAAAAATAAGCCTAACCGCATAAACTCAGCGGAAATTTAAAATTTTTAAAAATCATTTTGAATTTACGTCTTCAAACTTTTTTTACAATAGAAATGCTCATTTAATTGACTCAGTATAGTTTTGACAAGCTAATAAGCCTTATGATAAAATAATTTATTGATTATTTGACATTTCGGACATTGTAAACAAAAATTCAAAAAAATTTCATCAAGGAATGTCAACAATTTCTTAAAATTAATGTTCGCTCATATTTTGGATGTCTTATGATAATAGTATTTTATTGCCATTTGAGGGGAATAAACGAGGCTTGCCGAGATTTCCCCTCAAATGGCAATATGATGCTTTATTGCATGAGCGAAAAAGAGAAAACAAACATAGGAGAACGACAAATGTCATTGTCAGCGATTAATAATTTCTCTTTTATATTACTAGATTAATAATTTTTGCATAATTGCATTCGCGCAGTGTTTCCCCTTAAAAATTATTTATCTAGTAGTATAAACGAGAAATTATTAATAGTTCAAAAATTCACTCACCACTACCACTACACGCACAAGTTCATGAGGCGGGCAATCACATAGTGCATAAAAGTAACAGCGATGGCAAATAATTGTTAGTTGGCAGCTGGCAATATATAGCCTGTAGTTGATAGCTTCACTACATGAGCCATGAAAAAAGTTCTCAGTCCAGAAGCCGACGTTCTTGCCAGTCACATTTGTGACCAATACAATATCATACGTGGCTCAAAGCTACATAACAGTCATATTTAATTCATCGTTGGATGACCGACATGTATCGCTTCAAGTTAGTCCACTGAAATGTATACGAGATGAAAGCGACGTACTCTTACAGCAAGATTGAAAACAATTTCGTTACTGCATGAGCCATGAAAATATATGATAGCTGAAAATCAATTTTATTATTACAGAGATGTTTACTCACGAACAACTGACAATCGACTAACGAAATTACTCGCTCAGCTCTCATATTTATATCCGCCAATTTATAAAATTATAACTTACAAAAAAAAGTTCTAATTATAATTTTATGATTTGTGATTATGATTTTATAAATTATAATTTTATGATTTGTAATTATACTTTTATAATTTAAAAAAATATAATTTTATAATTTGTAATGTGCAAATTTAATTATAATTTTGTCATTTATAGTGAATATTTAATTAGCGTACATGTTTATCGGTTGAGAGCTGCGAATCGACTAACGAAATTACTCTGTCAGCTCTCGTATTTGTATCAGTCAACTTATAATTTTATAATTTGTAATTACAATTTTTATTACAATTTGTAATTTATAGTGAATATTGACTTTAATTTTATTTCGCGTACATGTTTATCGGTTGGGAACTGCTACTCGATTGACGAAATTACTCGGTCAACACTCGTGTTTATATCAGTCAATTTATAATTTTATAATTTATAACAATAGGTCATGGCAAATAGGGATATTGAGCACATCGACTCATAGCAAAATTTCTGACTTATACTTATAACTATAAGTTAAACGAGAAAAAAAAAGTTATGCTAAATGACTTAGAATTGAAAAGTAAACCATTTGAGCATAACTTTTGATTTTTAAGTTACTTATAGTTATAAGTTATAAATTTTGCTATAAGTAATAGTATTTATTTTCATAAAGTTTCTTTACAATGTTAAATATAAAACATTTCGCTCAAATTTCTCGATTCTTGAATTGTCCCTAAAATTGAAGCAGCTATAAGTAGGTTTGCCCAGTCTCCCTAATGTCGATCAATTTCAAAATAGAAAAAAGACCCACAAGGCTTTAGACCGAGCAAAGTGAGGTCTCTATGCAAAAATGCCTAAAGCTCAGTCGTCCAAAACAGATACACAAAACATTTTCCAGTGACGTTGAAACATTTTCGCTAACAGAAAAGTAATTTTAATTTTTGACAAATCAAAAATATCTCAAGAGTGTTCGAAAATAAAATTACCAATCTGTACGTTGCAGAAACCTACAATCGCTGTTCAAGATTTTATGGAAGAAATGGACTTTAACAAAATTTGGTGATTTGTTGAGGTTGAGAGGCTCGGAGAGGGGATTGGGTAGTTAGATAGGGTTGCATATGAGCGGAGTGTGGTAGTCCGTGTCATGTGCTAGGCATGCAACTGTCTAACTATCAAGTTCTCATTTTACGTCCACGTCGTAGTAGGTTGGGCGTTTGGTTAACCTCCAAACACCGGAAAAATGGATACCGGTTATGAACTCAACAACACAGCCTCGGATCGGACAGGATAAACGGCAACGACTCAAGCCACGGAAAAAGGACAACGATTTAAAACTAGGAACATGGAATGTAAGATCTTTGTTGCGGCAAGGAGGATTGAGATCTCTCACAAGTGCGCTAAGAGCGGCAAAAATTGACATTACAGCAGTACAAGAAACGAGATGGCCTGGAAAAGACGCCATGACCAGTAGCGACTATAAGTTCTACTACAGTATTTAATATCAGACAGATCTTGGAGAAGTGCAACATTGAAACAAAACATTTGTTCGTTGACTTCAAGGCAGCCTTTGACAGTGTTAGAAGAAGTAAGCTATGGAGAGTAATGGAAGAATTCGGAATCCCCAACAAACTGATCTCGCTAACCAAGTTAACACTGAACGGAGCTAATAGCCGAGTAAGGATCCGCACCAATTGTCAGAGATTTTCGACATTGAGGAAGGCCTACGTAAAGGAGATCTTCTAGTGACGCTGCTTTTTAACCTGACCCTTGAAGCAGCTGTGCGCACCATGGAAATAGATTCCAGCGGCACCATTTTCACCAGGTCCAGTCAGTTGCTAGCTTTCGCAAATGACCTGGACATACTTGGACGAAATATGGTTGTTGTTAAGGACAAGTTTATGGCCTTGGAGAGGAAAAGTACCGACCTTGGGTTGAAAGTTAATGACGAAAAAACGGAGTATATGATCATCCTGCCTTCGAATCGACACCAGGAGGAAACCGTAACGATCGACTCACACACATTCAAAATGGTCAACAAATTCGTATACCTTGGATCGGAGCTGAACACCAATAACGACATCGCGGACGAAATTCAGAGTCGAGTAATTCTGGGCAACCGGAGTTATTACGGCCTTCTGAAAATCTTTAAGTCCAAGTCAATAAGCCGAAATTCAAAATGCGCAATATATAACTCTGTGATCAGACCGGTAGTTACGTATGGCTCGGAGTCGTGGTACTTGACACAGAAAGACGAACAATCGCTGCACACGTTCGAAAGAAAAGCACTGCGGACAATATTTGGACCAGTATTTGATCAAAGGCAGAACCGATGGCGCAGACGATTCAATCATGAACTTAATCAGCTTTATGGCGAGCCGGACATAGTCAGAACTACCAAAATAAACCGACTGCGTTGGCTCGGTCATGTACGACGAATGGAAGATCATCGTATTCCGAAAAAAATCCTTAAAACCAGACCGGAGGGCAAGAGAGGTGCAGGACGTCCAAAATCCAGATGGTATGACGCAGCTCTTGCCGACTTACAATCTGTGGGAGTATTCAGCTGGAAGACGTTGGAGAAGCATGTTGGAGAAGGCCAAGACCCTTAATGGGTTGTAGTGCCGGTTAAGTAAGTAAGTAGAGATGTTCGGACTCTAGGGTCTATAAGTTGGCCTAATAGGTAAAATTTTACTTTACGGAGTTGGTGGCGGAAGGGGTGGGGGACGTGTGGGTGTTAGGGGTCAACCCCCCCAACAATAATATGTTGCCAATAGGTGGCGGTCACATCAGGTTTAGTAGTGGGAGCCGTTTGAAGTAATGAAGTAGTGGTATTAGTACATGACAAAAATGCATTATTGGGGGTTGAAGAGCACAAATACATCCCTGTAATTGGATTTTAGCGCTTTAATTGTGGAAATGTTAAGTAACCATGGAACTCGAAATTAAATTTTAGCGCTGTTATTTTGAAGTTATGATGGAAACTTGTAATTAGACATTTTATTTTAGCGCTCTAATTATGCAAATATGAAGTATGAATGAAATAATTTCGAATTTGAGCGCTTTAATTTTGTAAGCATCCGCTAAGTGTGAACTTACCCAGGATACGCCACGAGGAGGCTACTTACGTGTATCCCATTGGCCCTGAAAAGGGCCGTTTACCATACCGAGCGGGGACCCCTTGGTTCGTCACTCCCGAAGTATTTATTGACTCCAAACCCCCTCAGAATGGTACATTGTACATTCAATGGCTATTACTGTGTTTTAATACGTCCATCAAGATTTAATACGCAAAAATTTGGTTTCCTGTACAAAAATACGCCATACATCCCATAAAGTCAAATTTTTGTATTGTGAAAGCTGAAAGAACAGAAAAACTATAACACTGGGGATCCGGCATTTGTGACGCATTTTTTTAATCAAAAGTGAAAATATTTCAAAAGAATTTTGTGCGTTCCGAAGCTGCAAGCGTCACCCAAATTGATATCAGTTGTTTTTGAAGAAGGGACGAGGACTTGCGTCATGTTTCTCTTTTAAAAAGGGCTTTTGTTGTGATATCAGTTGTTTTGGAAGAAGGGACGAGGACTTGCGTCACGTTTCCCTTTTAAAAAGGTTTTTCGCTGTGATTGTAATGTTTTGCATTATTTTGAGCCGCCGCTGCCGCCGAACCGAAGCGCGGCGGCTACTAATTCCATGGGCGAAAATGGTCCCCTTAAATGCCTCTACAACATATCAAAAGTTTTTTTTTGAGCCGTTGCCGAACCGAAGCGCGGCGGCTACTACTTCCATGGGCGAAAATGATACTCTTAACTGCCTCTACAATATATCAAAAGTTTTTTTTGAGTCCCCGCCTATTTTCCGCCATTTTGGCGGTCATCCTGATACACTACACACCCAACCCAACAACTTTCCCTTTGACACCAAACCTCTATCTCGAACACACAACCATTGGCTCATACAAAATGTGCTATGATACACACTACTTACACAAACACATACATATGGGCTTTATATGGCGCCATCTAAGAGCCCTGGCGCCCAAACGAGGCCGACACTCCCCTTTTTTAAAATCTCATATGGCATAGAGTGCCCACCCGAAGGTTCCTGCAAAAGTTCAAGAAAAGTTATCGAGCCGTTTTCGAGCACGAGCCAAAAAAGTCGGTTTTCATACAAATGGCCCTGGAACTAACTAACTCACTAACTAACCCACTAACTAACCAACGTAGTATCTTTGCATTAACTCTGGCTTCTATGAAACAGCACTTTTTGTATAGGAAA
The DNA here is from genome assembly GCA_029228625.1 of Pseudolycoriella hygida. Taxonomy (NCBI): domain Eukaryota; kingdom Metazoa; phylum Arthropoda; class Insecta; order Diptera; family Sciaridae; genus Pseudolycoriella; species Pseudolycoriella hygida. Next base: position 190,861,196 of record CM055403.1, on the reverse strand, counting down.
TGATCATTTTCTAAAGGTCGTATCTTCGGATCCACCGAACCGATTTTAATGAGTGAAGACACTTCGCCTTAGAATTTTTCGTAGAATCCAGAAAAAATATTTTCCGGGGGGTACGTCGCAAGGGGGAATACAAAACTAAGCTGTATTATATGGTTCCGAAGTCTATGAAAAAAAAAATTCCGAATTTTTTGTTCGTATGGGGACTTGCGTCACGGGCGCATCGCTACCACGCGCTTCATGATGTCCTACGGATATTTTAGCGGGCAATTCTACGGACTTCATCGTTCCTTCTCATGAAATTCTCAGTAGTTACAAAATGATTTTCATAGGAAAGTAACTAACCTCAAGTTGAAAGATCAATCTTTATGATATACACACTTTTACATAAAAATTATTTTGAAACAACTGAGCATTTCGAGCGTGGGATCGACGTTTTCGTGGAATGGCCCCTAATACTACATTTCTAAAGGAAGTACTTATCGTCCTTTTTTAAAAAAGGTCCAAAAGACATCACATTTTTAACACTGGAAGAATTTTTTTATATGGGGTAGGCCTCATAGGGAATCGTACGGGTCCATCTCCCAGTTGTAGAGAAAATTGAGGGAACATTTTTGTTCTTGGAAGTATTTGTTGGAATGGGTTTTCCAATGAAATTTAATTATACTACGCAATATAACATCTATAATATAAAATAATATAAATCAAAATATCACTTCACCTAAGACCTAACTTCACTTCACTCATAGCTTCTTTTCGGTGCACCTAGCTTCATCTCTGAACACCCAGCTTCATATCTGTGTACCTTGCTTCTCCTTAACTCTATTAGCAATTGAAGAAGGATTCTGTGTTTAAATATTTAGGAGTTATTCCTAGACCGTTCGTTTTAAAATTTTTTTTTGAAAATCGGAAGAGATTTACTCGAGTTATGTACAAAAAACATGCAGGGCTAGCAGTGACTCGTTTTTAGTGCCCTAGCTAAGCCAAAGGGCCCAATCTCAAAAAAGTTTCTTTTACAAATTGTTTGGCTCTCATAGACATGTCGACTAAAAAACAATTATGAAAATCGGAAGAGATTTACCCGAGTTGTGTACAAAAAACACGAAGGGCTCTAGCAGAGACTCGCTTTAGGTGCCCTAGCTACGTCCAAAGGCTCAAAATCAAAAAAGTTTCTTCCATAAACTGTCAGCCATGCCTAGACCATTCAAACAAAAAACTTTTTATGAAAATCGGAAAAGATTTGCTCGAGTTATGTACAAAATACGGCCCTTGGGCCGACAGTGCCCAGATTCAATTCCAAAAAAGATTTTTCAATTACCTTTTAGGGAAAAAAAGTTTTTGAAAATCGGTTGAGTTTTACTCGAGTTATCGTGTTGGCGTACGGACGGACGGACATTTTTTTATTGCTGATTCGTCATCTAAGGACCATGACCGATGGTCCTCCCTACTCCTGTATCGAAATTCGACTGGTTGTCGTGGTAAACGCAAAAGAAAATTTGTTATGTACGCGTTAAGATGGTCAGTTAAGTGGAACGCCGCATATGAGTTACCACCATTGTGATAATCGGCGAAAGGTACTAGGACTTGAACATCTCTCTGACAGGCGTAAATTCAGTCGTGTATTTTTAGACCCGTACGAGGACGGGCTATTGCGTTTAGAACGACGTTTGTAACCAGTCGAATTTTGAGCCCTTGGACTTAGCTAAGGCACTGAAAAAGAGTCTGCGTTAGGATCCTTCATGTTTTTTGTACAAAATTCGAGTAAACCTCTTCCGATTTTCATAATTATTTTATTCATCGAGAGGTCTATGAAAGCCTTACAATTTGTAGACGAAACTTTTTAGAGATTGGGCCTTTATACTTAGCTAGGGCACGAAAAATGAGTCTCTGCTAGGGACCTAAATGCTTTTTGTACAAAACTCAAGTAAATCTCTTCCGATTTTCAAATTTTTTTTTAATCGAAAAGTCTACGAATGTCTCACGTTTTACGGAAGAAAATGTTTTGATTAGAAGCACTTGGACTTAGCCAGTACCATAAAACTGAGTATCTACTAAGGCCCAATGTGCTTGTTTACATAAATCGGGAAAATCTTAATCGATTTTGTTGATTCTTTTTCTAGTTGAGAGGTAGCCGAGTACCGAATTATATTCAAAACCAAATTTGAGCCCGATGCCTGTTTTTAGGGCTCAAGTGAGCCTCGGGTCGGCCCTAACTAAAAAATTTTTTTTGCTCTGTTGAGGAGCAAATTGAGACAAACATTTTTGTTTATGGAATGTGTCCGAGGCCTCCACTTCAGGCCCTAGGTCGGTCCTAAGGTCAGCCCTTGACAAAAAAACTTTTTTTTGCTGTGTTGTAGAGAAAATTGAGGGAAATATTTTTGTCTATGGAAGTATGTGCCCTAGCCCAAAAAATGGTTTTTTGCTATGTTGTAGAGAAAATTGAGGTGAACATTTTTATCTATTTGGGTGTCAGTTTTGTGCTTTCAGTAGGGTTTTTTTTACATCTTTGCTTCGGACTAGTTTTTCAATATTGCCCTCTCGGCAATTTCCAATACAATTTAATGTGGACGTAATTTCATACACTTAAGTGTTAAGGTAATATTTACTTAAACACGTTCGAGTCTTTTCGTAACATCAACTCTGTTTGCCACATCAATTTCGATACGTACGGGTCCCTTGGATAAATGGTTTCTGAATAGATTCAATACTGTCGCTAAGCGTAGTGGATGAGGGGCTCGTCAAGCATTTCAGATCCACAAAGTCTACACCAACCCTTTTTAAGAAGCCTAAAATAGAGTAAGCTTTGGCTATTTTCCTGTCTATGTGAGTTGTGAAGTTAAGATGGGGGACCATGACAACTCCAAAGTCCGTAGTCTCTGTAACTCTCGAAAGAACAGCACCATCGATCGAATATGAGGAGAAAGTTGGATTCTTCCTTCCATAAAAAGATACAATTTTACATCTGCTGAAGTTGATTGACATATGGAGTTATTTGTGCACCAAGCCGAAAAGGCATCAACATCGTGTTGTTGTTGGTGACAGAAATATCTTCAAATCGACTGCAAACATGATACATCTCGCTGTCTTCATAATATTAGCGACGCACAGTAGATTTTTTGCAAGAGTGTATGCTCGTTGTATATATTTTGTACGCAGGAGTTCCTATTTTTCTCTTGTAGAGAAAATAACTAGCTATCAACGACATTTATAATTATAAAAGTCAAAAGTTTGTCTTTTTGTATGTTCGTCTGTTTGTCTCTTTGTCTGTCTGTTTGTCTGTAAATTGTCGGTCGCAAATTTCCTGCGTGAACCAACATACGTCCGACCTGCTTGAAGAGTTCCGAGGAACTGAAGCAGTGTCGTTTTGCATTGCCTTATAATTCAAAAAAAGGCAGTGCAAAAGAAGGTTCCCATGTGAACCAACATACGTCCGACCTGCTTGACGAGTCCAAAGGGACTGAATTAACATGCGGTTTTGCATTTCCTTTTATAGCAAAAAAACCATTATGCTACCTAGATTTCGATTGAAATTTTTTCTTGATGTAATTTAAAAATTTTTTTTTGCTATCTTCTGGATTAGAGTAGTTACACGTTTGGTTTCTTCGGGAAAGTTGTTGATATTGATGAGTAGAATCTTTATGAATCCTAAGAAAATGGCTGCTACCTGTCAAAGTGACGCCATCTTGGATTTTTTGCTTTTAGAAGTATCTGGAAAGGTATGAGAGCCAGAACATTGGTTTCTTCGGCAAAGTCTTAGAGTTTTATTAGTAAAAGTCATCAGTATTGGTAAAAATGTCGACCAGTTGGACATTGGGTCAATTTTTATGCTTATGAAAGTATCTGGAAAGGTATGAGAGACAGACCATTGGTTTCTTTGGCAAAGTCTCAGAGTTTTATTAGTAAAAGTCATCAGTATTGGTGAAAATGTCGGGCAGTTGGGCATTGGGTCAATTTTTATGCTTTTAAAAATATCTTGGAATGTATGGGTGGTAGACCATAGGTTTCTTTTGCAAAGTCTCAGAGTTTTGTGAGTAGAAGTCACCAGTATTGGTGAAAATGCTGGGCAGCTCGGGGGAAGAAGCAGTAAGGGGGTAACCGGTTGTATGGGGAAATGGTGGTACGGGGAAAACAGTAATGAGGAGAAAATGGTAGTACGGGAGAAACGGTTGTACGGGAAACAGTAGTACGGTGGAAACGGTTTTACGGGGAAAACGGTAGTGCGGGGGAAACAGTTCTGCGGGGAAATAGTAGCACGGTGATAACGTTTGTGCGGGGAAATGGTAGTAGGGTAACATGTTAGTACGGTGAAATGGAGTACGGGGAAAACAGAAGTGAGGAGAAAATTGTAGGACGGGAGAAACGGTTGTACGGGGAAATAGTAGAACGGTGATAACGTTTGTACGGGGAAATGGTAGTACGGTGGAAATGTTAGTACGGGGAAATGGTAGAACGGTGAAATGGTAGTACGGGGAAAACAGTAGTGAGAAGGAAATTGTAGGACGGGAGAAACGGTTGTACGGGGAAATAGTAGCACGATGATAACGTTTGTACGGTGGAAACGGTAGTAAGGGTGAAACGGTAGCACGGGGAAAACGGTAGTACAGACGTAATGGTAGTATACAGCAAACGGTAGTTCGGCAAAACGGTTTTGCGGGAAAATGGTAGTACGGGGGAAAACCAGATTTGCGTAAGCTTATGGTAACTACTAAAATACTACTAAATCCATTTCTTATTCATCTAAATCTAACTTTCCACACCTTTGCATACATTTTAGTATTAATGTCGCAAATCTCCGACCTAGCGGACAAGAATGCTTAATGTCCGCGTAGCCCCTAGGGGCGGGGGTATTTACTAGTTCTTTTATAATTTTTACATGCCTACACATTTTTTTTAAAGCTCAGTCAAAGTTGACCTACTTTCAGGAGGTTCGTCGCTTTGAAGCAAAGACTCGTCGAGCGACGAACCTCAATTTTCGGAATTTTTGACTTTGACAGAGTTTTTAAAAAAATGCGTGGGCATTTAAAAATTATAAAAGAATGTCGTTGATAGCCAGTTATTTTCTCTACGAAGGAAAAATAGGAACTGCTGCGTAGAAAATACCTACGACGGGCATACACTCTTGCAGTAAACCCTTGCAAAAAATCTACTGTGCGACGTCGCGAAAGTATAAGATAAACAATAGAGGCCCAAGAGAGATAAACAATAGAGGCTACCTTGTGGAAGACCGGAAGCAATGTCGGCACACAATGATCGATAGTCAAGAATTCTTTAATTGCTGTCTATCCTGAGACTTCCTCTATACAAAAGTTTTTATTAACCCCCGCCCTTTTGGCCCGATACACTGCACACCCAACCCAACAACTTCTCCTTCGACACCAAACCCCCCTATCTCGAACACCCAGCCTTTGTCTCATACAAAGTGAGCTACCATACATATTACGCACGCAAACACATACATATTGACTTTATATGGCGCCTTCTAAGAGCCCATGCGCCCAAAGGAGATCGGTACCCTCCCTCCCTTTTTTTTAAATCTCATATGGCGTAAAATGCCCGGCCGAAGGTCTCTGCAAAATTCCAAGAAAAGTTATTGAGCCGTTTTCGAGCGGGAGCCAAAAAAGTCGTTTTTCATACAAGTGCCAATGGGAACCAGTAACTAACTAAGTAACTTTCATTAACTTTGAATTCTATGAAAATGCACTTTTGTACTTTTGTATAGGACCGATTTTAATAAGTGAAAAGACACTTCGCATTAGAATTTTCCGTAGAATCCGGAAAATATTTTCCGGGGGGTACGTCGCAAGGGAGAAATCAAAACTTACCTGTACATACAAACATGTGCTTTTAAATTATGCTGTTAGGGGTCGTCCCTAAATTACGTAACGCTCGAGGGGGGAGGGGAGTATTCCTCTATCGTTACGGAAAGTTACGAGGGGGAGGGAGGGGGTCTAGCATCGGTGTTACGTAACGCTCGAACCTCAACATTTTTCTTCCTATATGAAAATATCGAACATAAAACCGTTAATTTCAATTCCTTTTGGCACCGCAGATTTTTTCGTTTACTTTTGACGAATTTTTTAGATTTTAACTAGTTAACAAAAATGACAGCAATGAAATTACTTTCGGAAATTCATATCGTTCAGTCTTCCCTTGCACTTGGCTTGATCTCGAAGCACTGTCACGTTATGATTGTGGATCGTTACAGTGGATAGTGAATAACACAAGACCAGTTTTGTACTTATAACAGTCTTTATTCTTTCTACGTTGCTTCAAAAATATGTTTTGTTAAGTTACGTAACGAAGGGGGAGGGGGTTTCGGCCAGTGTTACGGTGTGTTACGACAGGGGGGAGGGGGGAGTCTAGACCGCAAAATTAGCGTTACGTAATTTAGGGATGACCCCTTATGCTGTTTTCAACATTATCGACATTACCTCTTTTTTCAGTGTATTTTTTGTATGGAAAACCTTGAAAACAGCTGAAACTTGATAACAAGTAAATTGATAAGCACACGACCGTATAGTTTCGCAGTCTACGAGTTTTTTTTTTTGTTAATTTTTTGTTCGTATGAGGGCTTGCGTCACGGGCGCATAGCTACCGCGCGCCCATGATATGAGAAGCGGTAAAGATTCTATTAACAAATCATTCCTACATCGGGTAAGAACAGTAAATACCTGAAAGAAATCAAGCTTTGAATGGAAATACATTTATAGTAACGCAAAACTCAAAAAGTCGTGTATCAAATCGTGACAACTTGACTTTAAGAAAATACATATTGTAAAATGTAAGCGTGGGACGTCAAATTTGCTTGTAGTTGAATTTATTATTAAAAGCTTGAATGTTATCTATGGCTGCAGGTACCATGCTTTCCTGGCCAAATATTTGCGTGGATCGTTTTAATTCGTATAGTTCTAAAAGAACATAAAACATAGAATTGTTTGCTCATTTTTAGTCAGATGCGTTTGAGTCTTTTTGAAACATCGACTCTGTTTGCCACATCTGATGCTAAAATTTATTCTCAGCTGCTACCCGAGTCCTTAAGAAAATCTTTGGTGGTCACTGAACACTTTAATGTTCATAGTGGTCTGGCCTGATGGCTTTCCTGGAAACATTTTAACTTTCCATCGCAGCGGAATTGTTTCACACATAGAAGACAGCTGTTTTGAAAAGTAAGATAAACAGCAAAACAAACATTTTCGAGATATGCTATGATCAATATAGTTACAAATTCTGCATTTGATTTTGTTGAGGACGCTTTTACCATCATGGTCCAAATTAAAGTTTTTGCTCCTTGCTGTGTGATATACTATTCGCTCCTAGTGATGCAGATTCACATTTCTTTGTGTGAAGTCTACTTCTGAAACATGAACAAGATATTTTGCGTTTCGTGAGCGTACCTTCACATCATCGGCGAGATATGTTCACAGTTTACATTCACTTAGGTGAGAATTTCTTTAATGATACAATATTCCGACACGATCGATAGAGGTATACTGTTTGCAAGCTCTTGTTGCTAGGCACCAATATCACCCACATTGGATTTTATGCCAAGCATTGCTTTACAAAAATTCTTGTAAACTGATGCTATTGATTTTACATTGATTTTATTTTCATTTGAAAGAATTTTACAAAAATCAATTTTGTGTAAATATTAGAAGACTCTATCTGAAATCATTTCTACCAAATAAAACAATCTATATATTTTGTCCTTAATCACTGAAACAGAAATAAAAGCTATCTACTATTACAATAGAGTGTAAAATCTTTTGACTCTTTCTTATGGTATAGCGATTAACTTTTTAATATATCAAATTAAATTGTCGATAGTCACATAAGCCAGTGCTAGAGAAAACGTGCTTCACGGACCCGCACAATTCAATATACATAAAGTCCGTCCGTCGCAAGGAATAAGGATTTTTGTTTTTCGCTACAATAGTGAAAAGCTGAGTTATTTTTCTAAAAATCGTTCTACCAAAATAGTGACCAAAAATTAAGACTGCACGTCACATTAAAGCAATGTCATGTGGTGCAAAGGACTAAATGACCAACGCGTAAATGAGGTAGCCTATGTGTCAAACAATAAGATAATATATTCGTTTCTACTCTAGTATTATATCAATTCTTACTAGAATTTTACTGATAATGGAAGAAAAATATTTTTAGGGGAGTATGTAGAGGGCAGTCAGGGGGGTATGTACGCTCCTTGGCCTACGAAAAAATAGTATTTTATTGACATCGAGGTTTTCCGATATTTCGCCTCAAATATCAATACGATGCTTTATTGCATAAACGAAAACGAGAAAACGGATGTGGGAAAATGACAAGTCCTCCTGTGAGATTCAAATAATTTCTAAATTATAGATCCAGAACACTAACTTCAAGGGGAAATTATGGCGCGTATGCAATAATAGCAGATTATGCACCTGCAGGGAAATTTTTTATCTATCTATAACGATAATCTCGAACTTATCGCTCTAGGGTAAATTTAAAATAACAATTCTGGCAAGAGGTGCATAATCTACTATTATCTTCGAGGGGGAAGTTTGCATCCCGAGCCGAAGGGGAGGGAAGTAATCCCCCGAGTAGATAATAATAGTTTGTGTTACAAGTAATGCCGCGGGCGAGTAGGACAAATTAAAACGTATGCTTTAGTATTAGTCCTAACATTACGTGTAACACACAACGTTTTTTGCAATGAACAAAAATAAGAAATTACCGCTCTGAAATAGAAATTACGGCACTGAAACAAAAATTACCGAACTGAAACAGAAATTACCGTACTGAAATATAAATTACTGCACGCTTTCATATTAGTAATATTTGAGTTTTTTAAATTCGCACAGTGTTTCCCCTTAAAAATTATTAATCTAGTAATATAAAAAAGAAATTTTTAATCGCTGACAATGACATTTGTCGTTCTCCTATGTTTGTTTTCTCTTTTTCGCTCATGCAATAAAGCATCATATTGCCATTTGAGGGGAAATCCCGGCAAGTCTCGATTATTTCCCTCAAATGGCAATAAAATACTATTATCACATCGGGGCCTATAACATGTCCATTATAGCCCTGAAAGCAGGACTATAATCGGCATATTATAGTCGAGTTTCATATGTTGAATAAGGACCATAACGTAATCATTACATGCAAATCAAATGTTTCTTATGTCGATGGAAAATAGCAAAACAAACTCCATCGCCTTTTTTCAAAGCATGCTCAACTTCACAAACGTTTATTTGTTGTTTAAAACATTTTATTGTGTTGAATTAGGATTTGAACACGAATTAAAACAAAATTTTAATCAAAACGAGTTTTGTTTACTTTTTTGGAGGAATCGATTGACCATACGATTTGATGACAACTGTTTACTAGATTGAAACGATTGCCTTTGCAACGATTTCAATGTACAGTGTATTTTCATGTTCTGTGCAAAATTGGCAGTTATAGGCCCCGATGTGATAAAATATCGTATAGCACAAGGGGTATATCTTGCAATTATAGTCTCGGTGGGTAAAGTTTCTCGGGGCTGACGCCCCTCGAACTTTTACCAACCTCGACTATAATTACGCGATTATACCCCTTGTGTTATAATATACTATTA
>CM055403.1:190754879-190844878 GCA_029228625.1 Pseudolycoriella hygida | reverse complement strand
ATGACCTACCAACTAAAACCCCCTTCCTTAGTCTTCATACTCTCTTTTCCCCGGAACCGCCTCACAGCATTACTTCGGGGAGGGGCTGTGCTTTCGCACCTACTCTCTCAGATCAACTGGCAGTCTTCTTTGATCGTCTCTCCATGCACTTTGCAGCTTCCCCATTATTTTCGCAACTACATTATCCGCTACTCTTCACACCTCCTCATCGCGGCACATCTCCGATATTATGTTTTCGGCATTTACATCTAACCTTCTCACTGTCATCAGCTCACCTCGCTCTTGTTAGAAGCGGGGACAGACAAATAACACAACAAGTGCCAATGTGTGACAAACCTGTGTAGGTATTTCCTGAAGCATCCGTGGCCCGACAGACACTGTGTCAATTGGAAGTTAACCTCTCCATGTTTCCTCTGTACCCATTTCGTTATGTTTGGTATGAGTCTATGGGTCCACCTTCCCTTGTCAGAGGAGTCCCACTCTCGCTGCCACTGTCTCATTGATTCGGCTTAATTGCGTTCTTACTGTTTTGGTAGTTTGAAAAGTTCAAAAAAAATTCCTTTTTTTTCAGTATTTGAAAATGTTGCAAAAGTATAGGGAAGAGGAGGAGAAGTATATTGGGAACTTTAAAGAGCCCATAGGAAGCAAAATGAGCGCTTTAAAGAGCCCATATGAAACAAGATGAGAGCTTTAAAGAGCCCATACTAAACGAAATGAGGGCTTTAAAGAGCCCATACGAAGCAAAATGAGCGCTTTAAAGAGCCCATATGAAACAAGATGAGCGCTTTAAAGAGCCCATATTAAACGAAATGAGGGCTTTAAAGAGCCCATAAGAAACGAAATGAGCGCTTTAAAGAACCCATAGGAAACAAAATAGAACGTTTTATTTACAAACAACGTTAAGACTTCAATCGCTGTGGATTCTGGAAAAAATCTAGAATCTAATTGTTCACCTTGTACACTTTATTATAAATTTTTAAAGCGCTCATTTGGTTTCGTATGGGCTCTTTAAAGCGCTCATTTTGCGAAATGCTACGAACACGAATTATGTTGCGCTTTCAAAAATGCTAGGTAACCGACTGATGATCCCTTTTACGAAATGTTACGCAAGCGACTGATGATCCCTTTTAAGAAATGCTATGAATGCGAATTATGTTGCGCTTTAAAAAATGCAAGTCAATCAAGTCAAGTCAAGATGGCGGTGAGTGCGCACGTGGTTTGTTTTGCTCTGAGTAAGTTTTATTTATTTTTTGCCAGTTTCGCGTTTCGGTTCATAATTTCTAAGGTGCAATATAAATTAAGGTATGTTGTTGCCATAATCTTTCGAGCTACACAGATTTGCTCAAGGAATATCTCAATTTTTCAATTCCACAAAATTCTCAGTTCCGATTGTTTTTGTTTCGTTTCTTTTAAACCTCTATTGGATATCATCGCTTATATTATGGTTACCATAGGGCTCTCCAGTGCCCCAACAATATTTTATCAGGTTTGCATCTCAATTAAAGTTTTCATTCTCATTTTCAAACATCGTAATGGTGACATAACCTCAATGCTGCCGCGTTTTTCGGATGTTATGTTGTTCTAATGTGAAGCAATCGGTGTTTTGTTGTTTCGTTGTTTGTTATTTTGAAATGCAATTTCAAGTCAATGTGATTTATAATTACGGATACGGGCTTCGCTATTCGCATAGCTATCGCTTTGGCAAAATATGGATGAGCTTGCGCATAGCACTTTAGGCACGTGTGTTAAGTCCCCATTGAGGCTTGTACTTCCGGTGCGGTTCGGCTTACCAGGCCGTCCCACTGTATTCACAAGCGGTAAAAATAATTTGGCTCAGCCTCGGACGAGTGTTGGTCACGGGGTACGACCAGCACAGGACATAACAGGTACCCCATCGTTGACGATCAGGCAATGTAAAAAGGTTGGTGGTTTGTTTATTGGAAGTCTAAACGTGAATGGGGGTTTTCGGTGTCGCAAGAATGAAATGGTAGAATTGGCTGAGGATTACGGTGTAGATATCTTAGCATTGAGCGACATTAGAACTAAGGGACAGCGAGAAGAGCAGGTGGGCGGCTATAAAGTGTTTTTGTCTGGCGTTCAGTCTGGTAGGGCAAACTGGGGAGTTGGATTGGCTATCAAGCAGGAATTAGAAAAATTTGTCTTGAATGTTCGCTGCGTAAATGAAAGGATTATGTGGATATCTATTAAGTTAGCTGGGGGTATTTATCGGCTGGTTAGTGTTTATAGCCCATGCGAGGGTAGCAATGCTGGCGACCTCGACGCCTTTTACGAGCAGTTAGGAGATGTTGTGGCAAAAAGGCGAAGTGAGTGTGTGGTTTTGTTGGGCGATTTTAATGCGAGGATAGGAAACAGTAAAACCAATGCAGGTTATGAAAGGGTGGTAGGCAAATTCGGCAAATTCGGGGAAGATACTTTGAACTCAAATGGGAAGCGGTTGTTAGATTTCTGTGATTTCAATGGGTTAGCAGTAACCAGCTCTTTCTTTAAGCACAAATGGATCCACCGGTACACTTACGTCAATGAAAGTTGGGATCATAAGTCAATAATTGATTACGTAATTATAGAACAGGACAAGAGGCAGGAAATATGTGACACGCGTGTTTTCAGGGGTTTCACCTTCGGCTCGGACCACTATCTTTTGGGTGCACATCTGTCGGTTGGTAAACTCTGTCAGGCTAAAAGGAAGAAAAAGGTAGTTCGCAGATTTCGCGTAGAAAAGTTCAAGGAGGAGGAAGTTAGGGCTCGTTTCATGGCAAAGTTCACAGAAGGTTTTGAGGGGCTTCCTTCGGACTGCGGGGACATCGAGGCTGAGTGGGCAAATTTTAAGGAATTTGTTTTGAGTGCAGCTGAGGAATGTCTGGGTAGTGTCTCTAGCGGAGGTAGGAACAAAAGGACGGGCTGGTGGAACGCCGATATCAAAAAGGCTGTGTTGGAGAAAAGAAAGCTTTATTTGGTTTGGTTACAGGATAAAACGGATGAGAAGAAAGGAGCTTACAGGGCTTGTAGTCAGGCGGTTAAGGCTCTAGTTAAAGAAGCAAAGAACCAAAGAAGGGTAAAAATTCTGGTCGACGATTAAGGATATTAGGCGTGGTGGTGAAAAGGAGGGCTGCGGTAGCATTTTGGGTAAAGATGGCCAGTTAATTACGGATAAGGGAGAAGTACTGGAAACCTGGCGTGATTACTTTCAGGATCTATTTGCATCTGTCAATCCGGTAGTGGCACCTGACAGAAATCAGTTTGCTAACTCGGAGGGTGAGGAAGAAATTACATTAGAGGAGGTGACACGAAAGGTCAGCAGGCTGAAGGCAGGAAAATCCGCAGGTGTAGACGAAATTAGTACAGAATTTATTAAGAATAGCGGGTCTGGTGGGATCCAATGGCTTTGTAGGATTTTTAATTTAGCCATGAAGTCCTCAGTAGTACATACCCGCTGACTGGAGCTTCGGTGTTATTGCTCCGATCTTTAAGAAGGGCAACCGTAAAGTTTGTAGCAACTACAGAGGGATTTCACTTTTGAGCGTGGTCGGAAAGGTTTATGCTAGTGTGCTAGTAGATCGGGTTAGGGTTATAGTGGAAGAGGTTCTGGACGAGGCTCAGAGTGGTTTCAGGCCTTTGAGAGGGTGTCAGGATCAGATCTTTTGTCTTAGGCAGGCTATAGAAAAGCTCTTTGAGAGGAATATTGATCTGTACTTATGCATCATCGACTTGGAAAAGGCATTTGATCGGGTACCGAGGCAAAAGCTGTTCGAGGTGCTTAGCGGATACGGGATTAATGGAGGTTTATTGGGCGCCATTAAAAGCATCTACTCAGGGAGCAAGGCTGCGGTAAGGATAGATGGTGAAATTAGTGAGGCTTTCGAGGTTAATGAGGGCGTTCTTCAGGGTTGTTGTCTCTCTCCTCTTCTGTTCATAATTTTCATGGACAAAATCATCAAGCAGGCCAATTTGCAGGGGAATGTGGAAATTGGGGATGTAATTATGAAAATCCTGGCCTATGCGGCTGATTTAACCCTATTAGCAGATAATGCCGATGATTTGCAGAGGGGGATTGACTGCCTGAATGTAGCATGTGAGGAGTACGGGATGAAGATAAGCGTCGGCAAAACAAAGGTTATGCATGTTGGCAAATTTAGGAAAGACGTAGTGTGCAGTTTAAATGGGGAGCAGTTGGAACAGGTTTCTGAGTTTAAATATTTAGGAGCCATGTTTTCAGAGGATGGCAAGTTAGTTAGGGAATTTGAGGAAAGGAGGAGAATGGGGAATGCGGTGGCCAGTCAGTTGAGGTCTCATGTGTTTAACAGGAAGGAATTAAGTAGTGGCACAAAGTTAGCTATTCACAGATCAATCTTCAGGCCAACAATTTTATATGGTAGTGAAAGTTGGGTGGACTGCGGATACCTTGTGCATGACTTGGATGTTTCAGATATGAGGGTTCTTAGGAGCATAGCAAAAGTGAATCGGAGGGAACAGTGGGACAATCATATCAGGAACGACGACATCAGAGAAAATTTAGGGGTTAGGTCAGTGGAGGAGGCGGCAAGGGTTAGTCGTCTGAGATGGTACGGGCACGTTAAAAGGATGGGTAATAGTAGGCTCCCAAAGAGGATATTGAATGCACAGGTCCCGGGTGTACGTCCTAGGGGTAGGCCAAGGAGAAGGTTCATAGACTCAATTAAATCAGATTTAGAAGTTAGGGGGCTTTCACTGGGCGAGCAAACCATCTCCTTGACAGAGGATAGAAGGGTATGGAGGGGGGTGGTCAATGACCACCGGGTTGCGGCTTAAAGACCCCACACCGGAAGGTATAAACGGTCTATAAAGTTTGATGATGATGATGATGATGATTTAAAAAATGCGAGGTAACCGACTGATCATCCCTTTTACGAAATGATACGCAAGCGACTCATGATCCCTTTTACGAAATGCTACGAAAGCGACTGATGATACCTTTTAGGAAATGCTACGAATACGAATTATGTTGCGCTTTAAAAATTGTTAGGTAACCGACTGATGATCCCTTTTACGAAATGTTACGCAAGCCACTGATGATCCCTTTTACGAAATGCTACGAATACGAATTATGCTGCGCTTTAACAAATGTTAGGTAACAATGCAAATTTTCTAGAAAATTTATAGACACGTTTCCGAGCGTTTTGGCTTATTTCTGAAGAAAACTTTTGTATTGAGGATTGTCATACTTAATAAGAGAAAGGTCGATTTCAACTAGAATTTTACGTAAAATCCAAAAAACTTTGTCTCAGGCGTTTACGACACGACGCAAGGGAAAAAAGTCAAAATCTGGCTGTGTATGTGGTTCCGCCGTCTACGAAAAAACATCTGAATTTTTTGAAAGTATTGTTGGACTAGCGTCACTGCTACATCTCGCTCATGATCTCGATTCAGTGCAGTTATTAGGTCCAATATCATTCTGTCCAATATCAACCAGTCCAATATCATCCAGTCCAATATCATCATACAGTCCAATATCATCCAGTCCAATATCTTGTCCAATATCATCCAGTCCAATATTATTTTTTCCAATATTGAACCGTCCAATTTGCTGTTTTGGACTGTACGATATTGGATCGGACGAAATTGTACTGTATCATTTTGGAATACGAACAATATTGGAGTGGATGAATTTGGACTGGACGATCTTGAACAGAATGATATTGGACTGAACGGTATTGGACTGGGTGATATTGGACAGAATTATGTTGGAATGGATGATTTTGGAATTTGATCAGTTTTGGAATGGACGAATTTGGACTGGACGATCTTGGACAGAATGATATTGGACTGTATACTGTATATGAAATTGGATTGCACGATATTGGGCTGGACGATATTGGACAGGACGTTATTGGACTGAACAATTTTGGAGGGGCCGATTTTTCATAGCACCAGTTGACATGCTTATCAAACGTTAATTTCGAATAAAAATTATGTCCAGGTCTTTAATTTCGTCAACTTTTTTCAGTATTTGTTTGCTTATTGAGTAATTAAATTCAATCGCGTTCTTCACGTTTACGTGATTACGGAACATTTGTCAATGTTTGTCTGAAAACTTTGAAGTCGTCCGCAAATCCGAGGTTTTTACAAAACAAGTGATCTAGTAGATCATTAATTTAGATTACGATTAAAATAACACCCAGTAACGATCCCTGAGAGATGCCGGAGCACAGTTTGATGATCCTTGATCCTCAAAATTTAATACTCTGTGATCGATCGCGCAAATATATGATCGAACGATTTAATTTCATATACTTCACTTTAAACACACTTCACTTCAATACACACAATAGTTTCACATACTTAAGAGTTAAGGCAATATATCGAGTTTTTTTGCATTATCTATTCTGTTTGTCATATCTATTCTGTCGCGTACGGGTCTCTTGCATATGTTTTACCAAAGTTTACCTACTTCTAAGGGGGATTATTACATGCTATAAGCAGGAGAAATCCACTCTTCTGTTGTGAAGTGTACGGAAAATGTACGATGACGAATAAAACAAGTAGTAGTAAGCAGTAGTAAAATTAAAAACTAATGATAAAGAAAGTAAACACCACCTGCATTGCATTGGAAAAGGGTTTGTAATTAAACAATACAATGGACAATGAACAACATTTTCAACTATGTCAGATTTTGCTGATTTCACTACAGTTTCACTACTTTTCGATTTAAACAGTTTTAGGTTTGTCAGAGTTTTAAATGTCATTAACGTCAAATCACATTTCTTTAACATTGAGATACTTTGTCGCACGTTGCGCATACATCTTATATAATGTGACATTTAAAACTCTGACAGATCAAAATTATCTAAAAAGTGTTTAAAGCCAAAAGTGACAATCTGTAGGTAAGCTTTTCAGTACAGTACCATTTCGCAGTTGAAATAGTAATTTTCCTACCTAGTTTTGTAACTAAGGTTTTTTCAGCATTAGTCCTAAATAGTGTTCGCACGAGCCAGAGGCGAGTGTGGACAGTGGACACTATTTCGGACGTGTGCTGAAAAAATCTAGTTACAAAACGAGGTAGGAACAACGTTTTCTGCAATTCAATGCCGAAATAGACAAAACCAAACAATAAAATTTCTATTTCGATCACAATTTTTGTCAATTAAAATTGAGTGCTGAAAAACTTTTCCGCACTCAAATTTGAATGCTGAGAAACTTTTCCGCACTCAATGCAGTATTGAAAATTGTCGTATTTCGACATTGAATTGCAGAAAAAATACTTCCTACTCCAATGAATATAAGGATTATTTCTCATTTTCCAAAAGCTCAAATCCAATTTCGATCGGGCTTTTTCAAGACACTATAAAAATAAAGCTAAAATCCTGCCAGAGCGCAACCCGAGAATATGCCCAACCCAGCCCGCAAAAATAAATTCGGTTTAGGGTCGAAGTTACACACTCACTTCTCAAAATAAAAGACAGATTTTACAATTTTAATCATTTCCAAAAATAGCCGTAAACATTATAATGAAAAAGTTCAATCATGACCAACTCTATACGGAAAATAAAAAAAACGACAACTTTTTGTAGAAATAATGTAAAAAAACGACCACTATATCCTGATTAGTATGCAAACAGCTTATTTTGTCATGCAAATAACTTTCTTGGATACACTTTCTATTCTAAATATGGTTTCTATAAATATTTTTATTTTGTATCACATACGAACCATGGTTACACATATATTTGTTATAGGCGCCTTTTACGTATTACTTACACGTGATTTATACATGCTTTTTATGTTAAACATACCGTTGAGCTTGAATTTGACTTTAGATTCTGATACGTGTTGTTAGAAATTATTAAAAACATAATCTTTCATGACTTTATTAAATTCGTAATATAGAAATTAGTTTCAAAATAGCACCGTTGGTTTTTTGAAATATTTCTATAAATTTCTTGAAGTTTACTTTTTAGACCCGAACCGTGGGTAAACGGTAATTTTATTCGAACCTGGTTTTTTTTAGTTTTTGTTTTTGTTTCTTTTAGTTTTTTTTTAAACTATTTTTTTATTTTTCCTCGTTTCAAGCGTGTTTTTTTTTTTTGTCTATCCACCCCTCAACCTGAACAAAGTAGGCGTCTTATGCGCTTACTACCATGTTTGTTACTATGTGAATCCGAAGCCGTGAGAAAGGGGAAAAACTTTTATTGTTGCCTAGAGATGCTAAATCAGCGAAAAAAATGATGTCCGTCTGTCTTTCCGTGGAGACAGATTTTCAAAAACTTTTTTTTTATGAAAAGTGGTCAAAAAAGTTCGAAGATGAGCAACATTGCTCGAATGGAATGGAATGAAATTGGTCGAATGAAGAGGTATGGTTGAAAGAGTGTCCGAAAACGTGGTTTTTCGAGCGTTGGTGAAACTTTTTGTGGAAAACTAAATTTTAGCAAACAAGTGTCTCAGGGTTTTCCTGAAAAATTTCCATATCCTTGGGATTTAGCCACTGCTAGAATCAGGAGGAGGAATGACCAGACGCGCCGACTTTTATTTTGGTTGTGTAGTGCAAAGTAGAAAGTGGTTGGTGGACGGAGGGAGGTATCGCGCCCCACGGGTACAATAGGTTTTGATTTTTATGTGAAATAAAATGGGCGGAGCCTATGTTTATACGAATCAACTTAATGGGAAATGTTTTCTTTCCTCTGGTTGCTAGACTACCGGAAAAAATTTGAAAGGTACATCTTCGTCTAGCTTAAATAATTACTTCCTAGTATATTGTATACTTGGTAAATTAATATTTTTTATCTTGTTCTAGTTTCAAGAATTTTATATCATTGGGGACTACCACCCCATAAAATTTCATTTGGTTTTACACGAGTTATAGCTATAGTGAAAAAATAGGACATGTTGTCCTAAAAACTGTTCCGTGAGCAAAGTTGTTACCCACTTTGCGCTGAAAAACTTTGCTGAAGACAAAAAATGTCTATATCAATTTCTTTATGAGTTAAAGTTATAGTTATAGACCAAAAGACTGAATTTTTCAATCAATGTAGAATTCAACATTTCGTAACTTCCGAAATAAAATTGTGCATGACCTGGAGGTTTCTGATATGAGGGTTCTTAGGAGCATAGCAAGAGTAAATCGGAGGGAACAGTGGGACAATCATATTAGGAACGACGACATCAGGGAAAACTTAGGGGTTACATCAGTGGAAGAGTCGGCAAGGGTAGTCGTCTGCCCGGTGGTACGGGCCGTTCAGAGGATGCGGTAATAGCCCGGCAGCTACCAAAGAGAGATATTGGCCCATGCTCAAGTCCCGGCCCCCTCGTGTGGCGTCCAGGGGTAGGCCAAGGAGACGGTTTATAGACTCAATTAAATCCGATTTAGAAGTTAGGGGACTTTCTCTAGGCGAACAAACCATCTCCTTGGCACAGGATAGGGGAGTATGGAGAAGGGTGGTCCATGATCAGTAGTAAAGACCTCACACCGAAAGGTACAAACGGTCTATAAAGTGTGATGATGATGATGATGATGATGATGACGAAATAAAATTGATAGAAAAAAGTTTCTTAAACAAAGGTATTCCCCATTTTGTGCTGAACAACTTTGCAGAAGAGTGAAAACTTCTATATTACATACCTGACCAGGTACATAATTTAAGCCATAGTGTTACCAAAATTGCCACCGTGTGACTTTAAAATCAAATTCCAAGTCATGTTGACTTTTGCAAATACAGCTAGCTTAGTCGACTAGTTCCCGCCAACCGTTCTTTTTCAGGTGTACAATAGATCACGTAACTTTGGGGATCGATTCACACAAATTCTGTCGTCTCGTTTCGCTGTGTACTGCTATGATAACTTTAAAGATCGTAAATGAATTGAATTGAATTGAATTAAAGATCGTAAGTTGAAAGCTCAGAACTTTCCATTTCAATGCAAAATGTAGAAAACTCGAAAGCTTTCATTTTGACTGACGTGTGATGTTATAAGTTAACAGGGCAGTGTAGCTACCTTTGATTGATTTTGATTTCACTCTGATACATAAATATTGTTCGTTGTATTGTGTTCTTGTATGTAAAATTAGCATTCGATAATAACCCATTTAGTATAGCTGTTCGGTAATATACTATTAAATTACTGTGGTCTAAATCTGTCATCAATTTTTGTCTAAAATTTCGGCATTTTTTGTCTCAATAGTTGATATAACGTAGTAGCACCTATCATTGAACGGCCCCCAAAATAAATCTTATCTAAAAATTTTAGGACATAAACGATACCTCGTGAGATACAAAAGAAAATAGGAAAATTATGACTTTTTTTTATGAAACCCAGAAAAATTGCGTTTTGGTGATCTTTACGTACAAATACAAAACAGTAACGTATAAAGTTTCACAGGTCAATTTCTAGTATAAATAAGCTTGAAAATAAATAAATGAAATAAAAATTCAGTCAGTTTATGAAAAAGTACGGAGATATCACAGAACACTATCCTGCATGATTTTCAATCTCTCTTCTTCAACGTTTGTAAGGACATAATATGTCGAAACAACTCGATAGCGTAGTGGTTAACACGTCTGCTTGCTACTATGAGATCGAGTTGCCAGTGCGTTGGTTCGAAACTCAGCCGCAGACAGATTTGTTCCGATTGTTAGATTTGTAAACAAAACAAAGCTAATTGAATCGGTTCAAGTCATGTGAAGTTGAGTGTAACACCATCGTACGGCTTACCGGTGAAAGGCATTGTTGGGAGGTGCCGGTATTCTACTCCTACTAGTTTCGTTCCTAGTACATCTCATGGATGGCACTGGGTTTGTCGCACAGCTTACCACTGGCACAGTAAAAACTTTCCGGTAATGAAAGGATCTCAAATAGTAGAACCACAAAAAGTAGCGAAACTAGTAAATAATGATCTAGCCCCTAACCCTTCATGGGTTGTTAAGGCAGATTATTATTATTATTATTAATATGTCGAATTTCCCTGGGCAGGAAGGGGCATGTATCACACGGGACGACGTAAAAAATTACTAATGTATAAAAAAGTTTTACTTCACTTAGTGAATACAAAAGTTTTGCTTGTAATGCATGATTTTCGTAGAAGGTAAACAGAACTTAACGTAATTTGTGATGCTTAACTTTCGGATAGGGTACGCAATAAAAAAATATACGTCACAGCACCAACACACTACATATTGAAACGATGAATGTATGCATATAAACGAAAAACGAGTCGCTTTATACACACTTCTACGAAAAAAAGCACACACAACAAGCTAAAAACACGATACTCAAATAGACTGTGTAAAAGCCTTCTTGACCCCAAACCATTTGCACTCAGCAGCCTATATGGTGTATAATCCAGAGACGTCTAAAAATAGCTTCAGGCAGAAACCAAGAACTGAAAAACAATGTTTAAGGTGAATGTTGTGGTATACTGAATGGGTATATCATAGCAGAGATATATAGTACATATAGAATGAAGAGAAGGTTAGAGTCATACACTTTCATCACCATGGTAAAGAGAGTGGAGTGTATTAGGGCCATGCTAGCCTTCTTGTTTGTGTCTGTGGTGTGTTAGTATATGTGCGCAAAGCTAGCGCTTTAACAAAATATTTTGAGATTGATAGAATGTTAGTATACTATAAAATGAAGGGGTGAAAATTGATGAATCGTTCAGGTGCCTTTGGAAAGCTATTTGATTTGTGATTTCGGATGGGAAGAATCATCAATGAAAAACTTGACGCGACGTGAAATTGGTTTAATAGTATATTATAGCCTATCACTTCGATAAGCAATGTTGCAGGTGTGGGGCTATGAGATGTTTTTGGGTTAATACACATTTGGAATATTACTTACAAACAGGCCTTTTTTGGCAGGGCCCATTATAGGGCAAGTGAAAAATTTCCTACTGTATAACCGTCCAGGACAATAATATCGTTTCGTAGACGACAATAACGCCCGGGGAACGATAATATAGTTTGGTGATACAATTTTGCAGTTCGAGCAAAGAGAGTTTGGGCAAAGCTACATATAGCGAAATTTATAACTGTATGTATGTATGTATGTATGTTTATTGAAAATTTGTCACAGAAGGCTAACGCCTTATCTTTACCTGTGATGTCGCACTCTTCCGATAAACTTTCATTAATTCTTACTGCTTGTCTTCTACCAGTAAGATAGCTTTCGAACCATTTAAGTGTGTTTCCTTTGACACCATACATTTCCAATTTTCGAAGGAGCAGTTGAGGATCAATTGTTTCAAAGGGTCTAGAAAAATCCAAAGAAACTGCAATTATCACCATTGATTTATTTTGGCTGCCCTCCAGTCATAAAGTATGTCGTTGACAGCTGTTTCACATGAATGCCTTCCAAGACTTACGAGCCATCAGAAGAAGTCATCTCAAACAACATTAAAAAATATTCATCACAACCTCGGCCGAGCTTTAACTCGTTTCTTACCCAAAGACTCCAAGTAAATGCATCAATGAATGATAAAGTTAAAGTAAATATTTGTACGACCCTTTCCTATGGTGCATCACGTTAAGTGGAAAGTCAAGACGAAAAAAGCTGTTTCAACCTCGGGGTACAGTGGTGGTCTTAGGCTAGCGTGGTCTAGCCATCGTCAGTCGGTTCCAATGTCCCCTTTCCCGATACAGCTTTATATGACGCCTTCTAAGAGCCCTGGCGCCCAAACGAGGCCGGTACCTCCGCTTTTTTAAAATCTCATATGGCGTACAATGCCCAGCCAAAGGTCTCTGCAAAATTTCAAGAAAAGTTGTCGAGCGAGCCAATAAAGTCGTTTTTCATACAAGTGCCGATGTAAAACACTAACTAACGTAGGAAGTTTTCATTATATAGCTTTTGATTATATGAAAATGCACTTTTTGTATTGAAAATGATCATTTTCTAAAGGTCATATCTCCGGATCCACTGAGCTGATTTTAGTAAGGGAAACATATTTTCAAGTCAAAACTTAGATGTAAAAATGGTTCCGCAGTCTACGTAAAAAATTTTCTTAACTTTCTGTAAGCATGTGAACTTGCGTCACGGGCGCATCACTCCCGTGCGCCCATGATTATGTTGGGGACGAAAATACCGCCCAAAGCTATGAAAATATAATTCATGAAACGATATTATGGTATGCTCATCGTCATAGAATATTATAGTGCGAGCAACGATAATATCATTTTCGTATTCATTTTCAGCAACAATATTATCGTTCGGGGAACGATATTATCGTCCAAGAAACGATATAATCGCACGAGAAGTGGGAGATTCTGCCGGTCCCCGTCTGTAAAGACACCGAAGTGATTTACAATTTTCTCTTTTCTTTATTTTGGAACCCGATTCCCGTGTGACCTCAAGAAATTTCTTTGGCGGAGAAACGCTCGTTATTTTCTTTATATAACATTTGTAGAAATTGTATGTCGGCTGTAGTGTTATTTGATGGTTGAGCTGAGTCTGATTTCTATTTGCATATCTATAGAGAGACATATCTCTATATATATATCTATATATCTATATATATATATATCTATAATCTATGATATATATAGCTATATATATATTATATCTCTAGATATATAATATAATCTATATATCTCTACATAATATCTCGATATCTTGGTAACAATCTTTACAATTCTTACATTACATATCTTCTTATATCTAATACTGATTTCAAGTTATCCACAGTTCGTTTTTATATCGACGTAATTTGCCATGAGGATTCATAGCCAACTGATTCGCAAAACCGATTGTGAATGAAATTTTTCATCTGGGCTGTTATTTCTATTCTCATTTTCGTTCCTTAACAATCACAGTCACAGGTTGAAGGAGCCATGTTGTGTGAAGATTGGTTTTCACATTACTAGGAGAGGTCGAGTCTTAAACGCCGATACACCATTTCTTAGTTGTTGTGTATCACGCTGATGTCGATTTCCCAAGGACTCAACAGGTGTCGTTCCAGTAGTGGTGGAAGTTGAACCATTCCCCTCTACATAAGTGAGTAACATCACATTTACTTGATTTTCGATATTGTGTTCCGGGTATCGAATACCGAAACTACCCAATTTATGAAACTTGGGTTAACTTAGGGACGTTGTACAGTCTATAATTAAGACCTTTAAATAAGAGTGGTAATATTCCTACAGATGTTTTATAAGAATAGTTATATGCAGATATGGCCGAAAACAATTCCAGAAAAAATAAATTGAACCTATTTGCAATGATGTACCTATATCATTGAATTTGACGACGAATTTCACACATAGCAGTTGCAACAGTAACTTCCATACCAAAATAATTGGTGTTCATCGAAAAGTCATTATTGCTGAATTGATTTGCACTTACCAGTCTATACAACACAATTTTGTGGATGTTGCCCAATCCTTAAAATTAAAAAATGACGTCTGTCAAATATTATCGAAATTCGAAAATACGTAAAAATCGGTGAAGGCAGTATGTAATTTTCATAACATGTGTAACACGCCTATACCCAAAATCATCAAATTTGTACTAATATATCGGAAATGTTCTGTTCTATTTATTGTAAAATATTGAAAAAATTTGTTTTACCATTTTGATAAACCACCCCCAAATCGTCTGGACGTCATGGCGCCTTTAAAGATATTATATTATGTGTATTGTAAAAAAAATGCACCAAAAATAAAACTATAAATATTTTACGTCATGAAGCATCAAAAATTGCACTATGTCACATCCTAAAAAATCATTCATTTACTTTTGTTGATTTCGATTTCTTAGTATGAGTGTGAAAATGACAAACATAGTAGCTTGTCCAGTATCATATGAATAGGTCCATAACGAAAACTCCTTTTGAGCTCGGTATTTCGTATTTCGAAATCGTCCAATTTTTTTTTAAATGTCCAAGACACTTGAAGAAAATGTCCAAGATTTTCGAATATCGAACACTACGCATGTATTACACTATCTTCAAAGAGGTTACAAAGTAATACACAAAGTAGTGTCCTATCCAATTCCATTTGCTTCTAACTACCCTGAAGTAAATGGTAATCGACTTAATACAGATCTACTTTACATTCGCCCAATCATTTACCCTTATCACTGTCAATTTTACTTAATTTATCTGACAATTTACTTAATTTACCTTCAGACTTCGCACGACAGACTGTGCATCTCGCCGATCCCAGTCAGAGACATTCTTAGAGAAGTTATTGTTGACTCCTAAGTCCTTTCTAGTTCGGATCTGGGCGCGCAGTGCCTGTTTTAGCGGAACAGGACCATGCTCGCTTGCCATACAGACCGTGCTGGGTTGCCACCCGTCATGTTATTACTTATATCTCACTGAGAGGTACAGAGAGAACTAACAACAACTGCCGCCTCTCGGCCTAACAGTCGGACTAACTACTTAATTTGTTTGATATTTGTAAATATTTAATTTAATTACCTCGTACCTGGTGTGGCTTTATGCCATCTTATCTTACCATTTTTGAGCCCTCCCATCAAACTGATAAAATTATATGAAATTTTGAGATACATAGCAAAAATTCTAACAGCTTAGAATATGCGAACGATGACCATGGGAAGCAGGGAGTGAGAACGCATCATAATGTTCTGAATAACTACGCAATGTTTTTCGATCTGTGTGAATTATTGACCGAATAAAGAGAGTTTAGCACAATACTTCTACACTACTTTTGCACATAGCCAAACAACATAGTTCCGAACAAATTAAGTATCAAAACCCGTAATTTTTCCAATTTTAACACACGTATTTTTCGATTTTTTCCTTATGAGTATATAATTTTCGCGACCGCACAATTTCAAAGCACACTAGGATCCTCTGAAAATTTACTTAATTTACCTGAGAATTTACTCAATTTACTTAGTTTACCTGACAATATACTCTGAAATGTACGTGAAGCTCATAGTCCAAATTAGCATTTCGTTTATAGCTTCGTTTCAATGTCCGAGAAATTAGCTCAAGATTTCTACATAAAAAAAAATTTATTTATGAACAAGTCTCTCGATTTAGTCTATTTTACTTTTTTAATGACATAAGATATG
Organism: Pseudolycoriella hygida; assembly: GCA_029228625.1. Taxonomy (NCBI): domain Eukaryota; kingdom Metazoa; phylum Arthropoda; class Insecta; order Diptera; family Sciaridae; genus Pseudolycoriella; species Pseudolycoriella hygida. Next base: position 190,828,861 of record CM055403.1, on the reverse strand, counting down.
TACTTGCCGTATTACTGTGTTGCTAGGGCAGTGCTACATAATGAAGTATGATCAAACTTTTATAAAGGGTAAACCTTTACTGCTCATAAACTTCTTTTCGAAATTTTGTAAGTTAAATAATAAAAAAGCGGAGCCTTTTTGTTTAGAAGAATTATTTTTGAAATTATTTATGTTGACAGCTAGTTATTTAGAAATTAATTCTTCTGAACAAAAGTGATTTCGTTTTTTGTTATTTCACTTACATTTCGATACGGAGTTTACGAGCGGTAAAGGTTTGCACCTATACTCTATAAAGTCACCCGAATGTTGATATATCAACTTTTCTCTTTATCTACGCAGAAGTAAAAAGTTCATATAAAGGATGCTAATGTGGAACACTTTTTCTTTTGTATTCTTTTGTTAAAAGTGTTCCACATTAGCATCCTGCACTCTATCTATTTTGCCATGACCGCATATCAACTTTTCTCTATGCGGTGTTTGATGGATGTAGAAACCTGGGACTAGTACCGGCATCAGCATCCACCTGGGCAGGACCTAATGCATATTTCAGGCGGAATGCTAAGCAATTCTTGCAGGGGCTCTGAAAATGCTGCAAGGACTAGAGGTGAAAGAAGTGTTCATATACACAAACGATGAGTCGGTGATAAAAGCATTAATGTCACCGACGACGACATCCAAGTTGATTGAAAAATGCAAAGGCTACCTAAACCAGATTGGACTCAAAAATCAAGTCAAACTCATTTGGGTATCCAGGCACTCAGGAGTGGATGGAAGCGAAATGACAGACGAGCTAGCCAGAACTGGCTCTACTGTCGTTGCGGTAGGACCTGAACCCCACATCCCTATCTCTAACGCTCTATGCGCGAAAGCGGTGAATGGTTGGTCGTATGGCAGACGCTGGACAGCGTATGACGGAGGGGTACATATCAAGCTTTCCCTCCCTCGATAGTGTAGTGGTTAACACGTCTGCTTGCTAATCGGTTCAAGTCATGTTAAGTTGAGTGTAGCGCCATCGTACGGCTTACCGGTGAAAGGCATTGTTGGGAGGTGCCGGTATTCTACTCCTACTAGTTTCGTTCCTAGTACATCTCATGGATGGCACTGGGTTTGTCGCACAGCTTACACCACTGGCACAGTAAAACTTTCCGGTAATGAAAGGATCTCAAATAGTAGAACCACAAAAAGTAGCGAAACTAGTAAATAATGATCTAGCCCCTAACCCATCATGGGTTGTTAAGGCAAGATTATTATTATTATTATTTCCCTCCCTATTCCGAATGTAAAAAGAGAGCTTCTGACGATGAGCCGGAATTGGAGAGTAGCAAGAGCGATTAATAATAAATTCGTTCAGCTAAGGTACAGCGCTCTAGGCGACTACGTCGTCCACCCTTCGAAAGTGGCCGAGCTGGGACCCTGCAAACCAGATAGGTTCCTGGAAGGAAGGTTAACGTAAAATTTTAAATTATGGACGGAAAGAAAGAACAACGGATCAAAAGATCTCTGTTCTGGATCACGCAGTGATCGTCCCACACTGACAAAATCTAAAAAAATCTACCTAAAGTTTTCACTGAATAATAACGAATTACTGAAAATTACAAATTCCAACTAATTGTGTAGTTTGTTTTGAATAGTGATTAAAATGTCATCGTTCATTGTGTCCATTGGATTCATTGGATCGCAGGGGAATGAGCGTCAATACTGACCAGCGGAAATTGCCGAACAAGGCAATATTTTCATTTTGGCGTTTTTCTTTGGAAACTTGTGTTATCCACCCATATTATCAGAGGCGCCGACTGCACTGGGGGGGGGGGCAAGGGGGGCGATCGCCCCACTTGAAGTAATTAAACCGGTTGCGATTGCATGAAAAAACTGTTTCGAAAATTAAAGCTGAGCTATGGCCCTAAAATACCCATTAAACTGTGAGCGCAACCAAACGATCGTTTTCTTGGTTGAAGCGACAATAGGCCTATTTAAGAGCTAGTATATATGGACAGCTGAGAACGAATAGTTGTTCCCTACCGAATCATCATCTCCAAAAAACTGGACTGGAGCAAGATGGGAATTAACATGAATGGGGGATTCTTGAGCCATCTGCGTTTCACAGACGACATAGTTCTCATTGATGTTGACCTGGATCACGCACCAACAATGTTACAAGAACTGCATGAGGAATCCAGTAAAGTTGGTCTGAAGATGAACCTGTCAAAAACAAAAATCATGACTAACATTGAAGATGACAGAGTAATCAAAATGGGTGATCAAGTCGTAGAACGAGTTGAGAGTTATATATACCTTGGACATAAATTGCAGCTGAGTATAAATAATCAAACAGCGGAAGTGAAACGAAGGATCGGACTTGGTTGGGCAGCTTTTGGAAAACTAAAATCGCTATTCAAAAGCAAAATGAAGTGACAGAATGGATATTTCCAAACTTAGTATTCATATGACGACATGGAGCCGAAACTCTCACTTTAACGAAAGCATCGGAAAACAAGCTGAAAGTTGCGCAAAGAGCAATGGAAAGGAGCATGTTGGGAATCTCTCTCAGAGACAAAATGACAAACGAATGGATTCGGAAACAAACAAAAATCATTAATGTCATGGAGCGCATTGCAATGCTAAAATGGAATTGGGCAGGACACATTGCGAGAATGACAGATGAAAGATGGACCAAGAGGATCATGTCATGGAGACCACCAACAACAAACCGATGAGCAGACCAACAGAACGTTGAACGAACAGCAATAAAAGAATGTCAGGAACGAATTGGCAGCAGAAGGCAATGGATCGTACGAATTGGAAAGAGTTAGGGGAGGCCTACATCCAGCAGTGGATACAAACGGGCTGAAAAAGAAATTACAAACGAAATAGAATAGAGGTGACACAGCCCACCTGATCCTTCACGCTTAATAAATAAACAATAAATGTCGCCGATGATTTGTCGTCGTCGATTTGCATCGGTGATTTGTCATCGATAATTTGTCATTGGTGAATATATGCAATGACATAAAGCCCAAATTAATTTTTGTGACTCCATCGTTACATTCATATTCCCATTACAATGGTTTATTTTCTGTCAAATCAATCACTAAACTTAAGGCAACCATACAACTTATTTGTTATTCCCGACTATTAAATATATTTATGGAAGGTAGTCAAAGTCGTGAAAAACGTTGAGTGTTCAGTGACTATGTCGCCCACTTACAGATTTTGAAAATTTTGAATTAGAAGAAACGCGCCATAAAGCTCACAGCCGGTGTTATGTGGTAAGTGTAGAAGATGAGAGTTCTAGTTCATCGAGTTTTAAATCGATGAAATCTTTCCAGTTTAAGATGTTGAAAACTGTAAAATAAAACAAACAAATATTTAAAATAAATAAATATTTAATATGAAAGTATAAATATGAAAATAACATTGAGTTTGTTAAAACCGAATTTAGATTTTCCTTATTTTTTGTATTTACTCGATTTCACTAGAACATCCTTTTCGACAATAAAAATTGTTCTTGTAAATGCATTGGAAGAAAAATTTATGCATCTTGTTTTGATAGTCGCAATGTCTGGATAACTTTTTAATAAATCAGAAAGGGATCGATTTTGCATTAAAAACTACATGTGACGTTACCATGGAAACACGGGTGTTCGGTTTCATTTTGTGTAGTTTTCCATGCTGTATGGAGGAGAGAAAAGTTTGTTTTTGACTGGAAAAACATTTTGGCTTGTAGTTTTATTCGTTCTGAGGTATTTTTATAATGCAATGGATGTAGTCGTACAGCTCGTTCGTTAAAATTTGTGAAAAATCTTTCGATTCCTGTATAAAAATGGACAATATTTACGCTTAAGTGATTTGAATCGTTGATTTACTATCGAAGATAGTGGAGTGAGTCAGGTAGTTTCGTTATTGTCTGAGAGAAAAATGTAAGAATGTTTTTGAATTGATCGCTGTTGCGTAATTAAGTGTGCATACTTAAGTAATCAATCTGTATTCATATTATATACCTTATTTACTCTAGCTTTTCAAACTATAATTTTATTTTATATTAAAGTTGAGTTAAAAATAAATGCTCTATTTTTTCAATTGCACCAAATTTATTTTAATAATTTTTTACCGACCTAGGTTTCGGTAGGGGTATTTATTTTAACTGAATTTTCCCTCTATAAAATGGCGTTCTAGGACAGTACCTTCTTTAGAAGACAAGAAACAAAAAACAAAAGACCTACACATACATGTGTCGCTGATAACATATCAGTTCGTCAAATAATTATACTAATTCCCTTGGAAGGAGTTAGGGTCGTGTGTAAAACAAATAACAATTTTTCTACTCGCAGTCAAACAATTCTTCGTTTACGCTGGTGTTAGGTGTGTCTTCTTTTATTTCGATAATGTTCTCGTCGTATTTTCTTTCAATCGTGAATAAATGTAGTAGCGGTGACGTTATGTTCCCATTGTCTTCATTAAGTAGATTTTCATGTTTATGTCTGTGTATGTGAATGGCTTCGTAGTACTCAATTTTCCACATGTAATTAATGGGTTGCACAAGCTTTAATTCACTTATGTTGATCACATGGTTCGTCATAAAAATGTGTCGTCCTACTGCAGTTTTCGTTTTACATTTTGCGGATTTTATGTGTTCATTGCAACGTTCGAACAACTTGCGGATCGTCATCCCAATGCAAAGCCGTCCGCAGCACGAGCATTGTATGCGGTATATGCCTGATCTATGTAGGTTGACCGGTCTGTCTTTTAACGTTTCTAACGCTTGTCTCAAAGAGCCGTCATTTCTATATACTATACTCATTCCATGTATTTTGTACACTGTTTTTAACTTTCTCGTCACTTTCGGGTAAAATCTGATCGCTACTCGCTTGTCAATTGCTTTAAGAATGTCGTAGAAAGTTGAGATGTTTATCTTCAGTCGTTTTTCTCTATGCTTGTTGATTTTATTTCGGATCGCCGCTTCGTGGTACCCATTCGCCCGACCGATGTCAATGATTTTTCCGCATTCCTCAACTTCTTTCTCTTGAGTCATTGGGATGTTGACCATAAAATGAGAAATTGCGTGGAAGGCTGCCATTTCGTGTTGGTGGTCGTGGAAAGAATCCAGAAGGAAGAAGACCGCTACTTATTGCAGTCGTCTCCTTTGAAATTAATCGTTTCGAAGCGGGGTTAAAACGAGAACACGATTTTATGAAAATAATCAATCCATTCGAATTTTTGCAATAATTGACGTGTTTGTTATAACAATTCTTTTGTGGTTCCCTGATGCGCATGCCTTTCATTTAAAGTAGAGTACAATTCGCTGAGACAAATCGAAACAGTTTCACCGAGCTTAAAAAACCACGTTTGTTATCCGACAATATTATAGTAAACACAATGGGCCCAAAGGTGGCCTCCGTGCGCGTTCTATCATTAGATAGAACTACTAACTTTAATAAAAAAAAATATCCGAGGGGTGACGCACTTCTGCGGTTTATGGAATAAATAGAATAAATGGGAATAAATGGAATAAATGGGAATAAATGGAATAAATATTGGAATAAATGGAATAAATGATAATTTTTTCAAATTCGTCAAAACCTCAAATAGACTTGATTTTGATGGCAACGCACACAACAAACCATACTAATGTGTCAAAAAGTGAAAAAACCCACTTTGAAAACTTAAAAGAATTTTAATTTTTTTAATTTTTAAAATAAATTTATTCCATTTATTCAAAAAAAAAAAAAATAAAATTTAATCTCAAGATGGTTTAAATGCTTTATAATTTGTGCAAACCTTTTTATTTGTCTAACTTGTGATATATTTGGGAATAAATGGAATAAAAGAATAAATGGAATAAATGAAGTCCACCACCCCTCGTTGTTATCACTTTTTCGACCGTAGGTTCGAACGTTCTTGACACTTATTTTGATAAGTCTTTGCATTTATTTGAATTATTCAACATTGCAGTAACAAAGATGTTAACTGAACGAACTATTCAACTTATAACCTTTCTTCGATTATGTTTCGGGGAGAAAGAAAAGATTTTGAAAGTCTAGTTTTACTCGAAGTAATGGTCTAACCATCTACGAAAAACAAATCAATTTGATGAAGCTGAAGAAGTTCACTGCTTCGAAGTTAATGGGTCTACTCGAAGAGTAGATATATTATCTATTGACAAAAAAAGAAGAAACGTATACATAATTGACCCCACCATAAGATGGGAAATCACCAAGAAAAATACAAAACAATGCATTGCATACTTTATGAAAAAAATTTGGTAAAAATTGAAGTAACTGGACTATTATTTGGTACACGCGGCACAATAACAAGCTTTTTCAACGAATTCAGAAAACCTTTCAAGATTCCAAAGTCAATAATAAACGAAATTATAATTTCAATCATTCGAGGAACAAATCAAAACGCTAATAATCATTTTTATAGTTAGCTAACAAAACTAGAATTTAAATGTTAAACGAAATCATAAAACTTTGTGCTGTGTCTATAAGGCAAATACTATTAGACTGGTATCAGTGAATAAATTTATTCTTTCTCTCTTGTATCTTTAATTCAAGTTCACACCCAAATTAATACATAAGAGCTCTTCCGAGAAATGAGTCTCAAAAACTATGAAAGGTATAAACTAAGACTGTTCTTTTCCTGTTTTTCGATTCTCACAGGTCCCACACAAAAAGTTTTTAAATAATAAAAACTTATTTCAAAGCACTTAATTTCTCACACGCTTCGATTTGTCTCAATGTAAATTTAGAAATGTCAAAGCGTAACATTGAGAAATTAAGTCTACTGTACAAATGTTTAAAAAAAATTAAGAACGATTTAAAGGTTCCAAAATTGCAGATTGTAGTGAAATTCGGTTACCCTTCAGTACCATAAAATAAAATGATAGGATGTCTCCCAAAATACAAAATACAAAACCGCTTAGGCTTCCCTAGCATGTGCCCAGTGTTCCGCGTCCGACTTAAAATTTCACCGTTTTATTTGATTGGCTTTGTGAATTTTGAGTAGACCTTTTTTTCCTTTTTTTAGGATCTCTTTGAAGTCGAATTCGTGGTGTTCATGCCCGGTGTCGAAAACATGTTTAACCAACGCCGTTTTCTTTGGATTTGTTGCCGTGTTCTTTACATCTGATTTATGAGTTTTACTCCTGTCGCAAAGACACCACGTGGTCTCACCAACGTAAAACTTTAAAAGGTTTTTGCACCTCATACTGTATAACAACAAGCGATTGCTGGTCATCTGTCAGTTTTGGTTTCGAATGTTCGTGAACATTTCTCCTAATTTCATCAATGGTCTTGGAACAATTTTAAGGTTCGGAACATTTGTTCATTACACGCTTTGATTGCGTCAAAATTTAAAAAATGTGGCCATTTATGGTACAAGTTCTGTAGTCTAATCACCAAGTTTTCATGTCTTAAATCCAAACGTTTTTAATATGCAATTTCTAACGATACTTCTTCTCCAATCACTGTGAGGTTAAAGTGCGTTAGGTCAGCAAAACGATCGTTTTGAATGCACACAAAACTACATCTACGTTTATTGATTCATCTTCAAACAGCAACTGATAACAGGTCTACAGAGAGGGAACGCTGAGGCGATCATGAGTACTTTTCGTTCGATTGATAGCATGAAATATTTTATTTATAGTACCGAAGTTTTGGTTAAATGTCATGAATGGATAAATGCTAAAATAAAGAACTTTTTATCCTATTTGAAAATTATATTTTGTATCAAATAAACCCATTCCAAAATGAAAGTGATACGAAACCTCAAAACAAAAGAATTGTATATATTTCATACCAGTTTCATTTTGGACGGAATGTAATGCAGTACGTGTTTTATTATTAAGTCATTTACATTTCATTTTTATTTTAGAATGTCCTCCAGCTATGGATGGTATGGAACGATTTGCATGTCCTTCACCCGATCGACAGGGTCGATATCGATGTATAGATGATCATGTACTATGTGATGGATTTATAGACTGTCCCGAAGGGGAAGATGAAGAAAGACAGGCGTGTATGTTTTATAAAACAGTAAGTACTTTGGATGTACATTTAAACGATAAAAAATTTATTTATTATTCAATTTCACTCTAAAATTGGAGTGCGTACATGTACTCTTTCAACGTACTCCGACAAGGAAAAGACTGTCTCAAAATTATACCGGATAAAAATGTAAAGGAAACGCAATACCTTGTGAATAAACAAAAAAAAAACCAATAATCTATATAAAAACTCGGAATAGATTATTACGCCATTACACTCATATAAAACCAATATTAAAAAAAAAAACTCAAGCTATATATCACACTCGCGCTGGCTTAATTACACCCTGCAGGCAGCCTTACGCGCATGGGACTCTGTCTCAAACTCCGTTACGGGCTCTGTCCTTATTGGCGGAAGCTAGCTTGACACCGCTTTTCAATTGTCCCATTTATTTCACGACCTGCAGTTTCAATGATAAACATCGCTTTAGCAGTTTTTGACAACAATTTGTCAAACATCTTGAGAAGAATCCGCCCGAGTGAAAATAATTTTTGGATTGAGATTTCTCAAATCCTCACTTGTCCTTCTGAGTAGTCTGAATTTGACATATTTTTGACATCATTCAGACATTTGCACGTTGACATTCTCATGAAACTTCTTAGAACTTTATTTTAGACTTGGCTTGTCAATATATGACGATTTTATTAGAAACTAGGTGTTATCGGAACAAATTGATTCAATTATTTTATTTATTAACGATTCCGTATGTGATCAACAATGACACTGGAACTTCTTGTATTGCTTGGTCGGACGATCAATATGACGATTTCTTGTTGCCAATATTTTGGCGTTGGACAAGAAATTGTTGTTTTGCTTGCATTGACCAATGGAATGAATACTCGAGTGTTACGTTCAACTGTTTATTGATTGCCGTGCATTCGGTCTACAACGGCCATCTTCAAGGCTAAAACGTTTAATTTACAATAATTAGTCTATGACTCGGGCTCGGTTATTTTAATCTAATACTAGTAACCGAGCCCGAGTCATAGACTAATTATTGTAAATTAAACGTTTTAGCCTTGAAGATGGTCGTTGTAGACCGAATTCACGGCAATCAATAAACAGTTGAACGTAACACTCGAGTATTCATTCCATTGCATTCAATGCAAGCAAAACAACAATTTCTTGTCCAACGCCAAAATATTGGCAACAAGAAATCGTCATATTTTATTTATCTGTAGAACGATAATCTCAAATGTTCTCGATCGATAAAATAGCTAGGGAAACAATGCCCCACACGTCAAAAAACAATATCTGTCAGAGGTGCATAATCTACTATTTTGTTTTATCTTCTAACGCCACTCAAATTGCCATGCAAATGTGAAAAAATTATTTTTAGCTTTTATGTGTGTCGGATAAATTCTCATATGAAAACCATGTACTTTGCCTCGTCTACTCGAGTGTATCCACCTAAATTTTTTTGTCGAGCTGCGTTTTTGTCCTTCATAGCTCGCTGACATTCATCGTCAGATCAGTTTAATTCCCATGCAAGTTTCGACTTAGATTTTCAAGCTCACTCTTAATGTCACGTTTGCATCGTGCACCCACGGAGCAGATGTTGATAAGAGTATAGTTGAGTTAAGTAAGCAGAGTAAGTAGATCGTGTCTAGCAGGGCCTGTATTCGCGAAAACATTTTAAGAAAATCGTAAAAATTTGAGAAAATTAAAGAAAATTTGAGAAAGTTCACGAAATTTTGAGAAGGAAAAAAATTAAGGAAACATTCAATCGTGCTTTTCTTTAGCATTTCAATTTACGACGTCGAGCTCACTCAGGTTGTGTAAAACTATCAAGACCTGCTCTCTTTGTCGTTTCCGTTTTTCAAAAAATTGAAAACGAAAATATGTGCACAAAAATGAATTTTTGATGATTTCCTTATTTTGTTACTATGAAACTGTCTATTATGAATTTTCACGAAAATTTAAAAAAAAAATTTCTGAAAATATGAGAAAATTAATGAAAATTTGAGAATTTGCAAAAGTTTAAGAAAATTCGAGAAAATTTGTGTAAATTAATGTAAAAAGAAAATATTTTGGTGTCTAGCATTAGATTTTATCAGGCAACAGTCCTGTTTTGACCATTGTTTCATTGATAAATACGGTTAAGTATAAAACAAATGACATTATCTATTGTCATTGTTTAAAAACCGAGATACTGAAATTTTTTATATGCACAATCTTCGGTGTAACTGGGTTAAGTGAATTACTACTAGTTACAAATATAACTCCATCTCAAGATTTTAACTTTTTGTGTAACATAGGACATCATTTTTAGACCCGTACGTTCGTTAATTTTCCGTTTTGGGGTCTAAGTAAGAGATATGAAAAAAAATTATCTGTCAACAACATAACAGAAGTACAACTTCACCGATTTTGAAAATCACTGAATGGTAATCGAAAAATATTTTATAAGATTGAATCTGGGCATTTCTGGGCCAATGGCCGCCGAGCTAGGGCAGTCTAAATGTTTTATTGATTTTTCGTACATAACTCGAGTAAATCTTTTCTGATTTTAAAATTTTTGTTTTAATTGATTGCCTTGAGGGCCTTGGACCATAAAAATAAGTCTATACCATGGCCCTACGTGTTTTAATTTCTTATAGATATACGTGTTTTTTCTGAATAAATCGGACAAAATCTAATACAGTATCACAATTTTGTGGTTTGATAAAGTCACATTTAATGCATTGATGTTTTGAAGAATGGTCGTGTCTCAGCCCACCTAGCAATGACGATCCTTACTTGTCTATTAGAGGTTGGTTTAAAGTGCATGAATCATTGTGTTTACTTCTCTCCTGCTTATTATATTTTTGTCTTTTTTTTGGACCCGTACGAAGTACAAAGGTCCTATACGTTTACTACAAACAATTTTATTGTAACATGGGGTAGCTCGAGGTGGGAGGGGGGGATGCATCTATTATCGTCTAGATAAAAAAATGTCCGTCTCCACTTTTTTTTTCAAACGGCTCAACCGATCAGCTTAAACTTTTTTTCCCTGAAAGGTACATGCCTCCCAGGATTCAAGTTCGAAGATGAGCAAAGTCGGCCAAGTAGTTCCGGAGATGTGGTCGAAGAAGTGGAGGTCGGACATGAAATTTTGGAGGGTCGATGAAACTTTTTCGCAAATATCTCAAGAAATTCCTCATTTTGGGGTGTCAAATGAAAGCATTCGATGTCACGAAGCTGGGAAACTTTTTTTGTGGGAATCGGGTCAGGGGTCTGGGCACTGGAATGGCATGGAATGTACGAAATTGAAATTCTTGGCCATATACGAAAACAGTTTTTCGTCTATATTTCCTATGCAATATGGAGATTTACTGTCAAAGGCAAAGTTGTAGAAAATTAAATTTAACCGAACACGTGTTTCAGGGTTTTGGGAAAATATATCCCAATACTGGTATATGGCCTCTTCCATATTTGGGCAGGATGACCCGAATCTCTAGAACTATGAGAGTTGGAAAGTTGATTCCAAAGGCGAAGTTGTAGAGACTTAAATTTAAGCGAACACGTGTTTTAGGGTTTTGGGGAAATATGGTTCTATCCTGATGTATGGCCACTTTCATAATTAGGCAGGATGACCAATATCTCCAGAACTATGAGAGGTAGAAAGTTGCTTCCAAAGGCAAAGTTTTGGAGAATAAAATTTAAGAGAACACGTACTTCGGTAGGGCCTTTGACATTACCTTGGGTAATTTCTATGGATCTTTGAAATTCTTACAGTTATAAAAGAACAGAAAACGTTGGATAGTTTGCTGATTTGTATATTTAGATACGTTCGAGTCTCTTTGCCACATCTATTATGATACGTACGGGTCTTTGGTTATGTTTTTTATTTTGATTGATTCGACCTTCTGAGGTATTTTTTCCAATGACCTACTTAGCTTAAACCTGGTATGAATATTGAATCTTAGTATTTTATGATGTATTTTCTTGATTTCTTTTTTTTTTTTTTTGAGTATATTGTTCCTTAAAGTTGGTTTTCCAAAGTGGAACTTTTTGATTTTGTTCATCTTATGATTTTAATTTTTTTTATTTTCTTAATGATATCTTGTTGAGATTTTGAACTAAAATTATAAGTTGTGCCTTATGATTTATTGGTGGTAATAAATGAATTCAATTGAATAGAATTCTATACAATTTTCTTGATTCTTTTTGTATTTGAGAACTAATCGTTGGCTTTACATTTCTCAAGAAAAAATCCGGGCTGTGCCTGTCCTTATTGTCGCATGTAGGGTCAAAAGTGGAGGTTAAGGTTGGCCCTACCCAAAACAAATTTTTTGTTGTGTTATAGAGAGGTCGGTTCTAAAAAAATTTGTTGACACTTTTTTAAAAAAAAATTTTTTGTGAAATTTTTTTTTTTTAATTTGTTTGACAAATACTTTTTGAATATTTCTTTTACATTTGTTTTTTTTTTTTAAATTTTTGTGGCTTGGAAGAGTTTTGTGCACCGCTGCTTCGGGCGGATCTTCTAATATTACACTTTTGGCAATTTCCAATCCAATTGAATTGAAAACGTTATGAATTTAATTAAAAGTTTAGGCAATATTTGTTTCAGTATTTTCGCAACATCTGCACTATTTCCTCCAAGCTGTTTTTTATGAGTAGCACAATCACTCTCCTTCTTCTATTTTCTTTGTAGGAAATATAATCCCGGCAGATTAGGGGATGGAAACGGGAAGAGAAACTGCCTACGCTGCATCAAATTCTTTTTCTGACTTTTCAAGGGTCTTAAAACAGCCTTTATAAAATGAGTATCTGCTCTTACATTCATAACGCACACAATATTATTTAGTAAAACAATGCACAATATCATACCATGCTCTGCTTAACGCATAAAATTAGGAGAAGGAGCACTAACTAAAATCGGTAGTGTCTTATACAACTCTAACCACATTGGCAAGCACATTGTTTTTCAAAATAAGCTAAAGGAATGGCAATTATGAAAATCGGAAAACATTTACGCGAGTTATGTCCAAAAGACCGAAAGCCACCTAGCTCAACGGCCCTTCGTCCAAAAATGGCCATCTGGCATACCAAACCCACATTCGGTACTACCTTTCAGGTGAAAAAAAGATTTTGGGTTAAGTTTTACTCGAATTATCGTGTTTACGGACGGATGGACAAAATTTTTTGATGATCGTCCCCTCGAATCGACTGGTAACAAACGCAAAGGTAAACGCATGGGACTTGTACTTCGTACGGGTCCAGATACAAAAAAGAGCTTCAGCAAATAATAAAAGACAAATCCAATCGAAAAAGTTTTAAACGAAAAGCAAATATTTAACTCCCTGTAAAAAATTAAGCCCTTATAGATACTATTTCTTACATTAACGTCACGTTTAACGACCTCTGGTGACTCTTCCTACTTTCACCATATCGTTCAGCAATCTGCTTTCGTTTTTGAAATTTTGACACGAAATTATAAAAAAAAAATCTTTTGGTTTTATATGTTTTTCAACAATTTTTCCTAAAATAAACCGTTTTTTACTAAATTACAACATAAATATTGATCACTGGAATAAATATAAAACGGTTTTTATGCAATCATCAATAACTTTGATTAAAAATTAAAATGTCAACCATCATGACAGCTCTCACAACTCTACCCATATCACCGACATGGGTAGAAATTTGACACTCTCAGTGAACATTGAAAGCTCTGACTAACGATTAACTAAACGAAAAATTAATTGCGCTATGCGCCCAAGTTAACAAACACGAAATAGTTATTTGTGTGTCTGTTTTTGACGACTGATTTTAAGCAATTTCACGTGTTGTTGACCGAGCAGAGCGTGAGAGGTTCAAAATCAAGAGAAAATTTATAAAATTTCCTTCGATTTTGGCCCCGAAGCATGAAAAATAAATAAAAGATATATCTTTAATTTGAAACCATCAATACACACTAATAACGTTTTCATTACATCGAATACGAAACTTGTATATTTCTCTTCCCAAATCACATTATAGTTATTTACGCAACAAGGGAGCAGGCCGAAAGTGCTTTGTCGTGTTGCGTATTAAGTTTTTCATGCTTGCTAGCAGGGACGAAAGTTGAAAAATGTAAGCTCAAGGGGCGAACTAAGCAGGTGCACATACAACTTTTCATGAATTGGGCATAAATTACAGAATTTTTCTTGTAATTTAGGCGCTCGGCATGAAAAATAACGTTCATGCCTGTTAGGGCTACAACACGCGAAAATGCCTAAAACCACTGGAAGACAGACATGAAATAGTAGATTTCATAACTAGGGAAGGAAATAGAAAATTCCTTAACAAGAGTAAAGTTTGCGACCAGAGCTGAATAAATTGTACCGAGCGTAGCGAGGGACCGCAATTCACCCAAGTTAAAATTTATTCGGCGAGGGTCACAAGCTTTACTCAAGTTAAGGAATTTTCTATCCTTCCCCAGTTATGAATTATATTTTTCACAACTGCTCTGAGAAAATAAGTATTTAATCTCCGAAAAAAAAAACTGTTTCTACAAATAATCAAGAAAATAAATATTTTGTTTCATAAATATCGAAAAATGTGTAAACAATTTCTTTTTACTCCCTCTTCTGTCATTTTGCGGGAGTGAAAAGTATTTCACTCGCGCGTTTGTCATTTAACATGTTCTCTTTGAAATAATCAATTTTCTCCCCCATTTTGAGGAGAGAAAGTACGCATTTTCTCAGAGCAGTTGTGAAAATTAATATTACATGCAATGAGCCGAAATCCCAATGTTTAAATCATAACAATTCCAATGAATAAATTATTGACCTTAGTTGAATTTATCAATGAGTAAGTGTTCGTTTCGAGTTGCACTTTTTAATTTTCGCGTCTATTTGGGATTCGAAAATTACAAGATTCGTATTCATTTCATTTCATTTCATTTCGCACACACTTGAAATTTTTCACTTTCGTCCCTTGTGATCCAAATAATAATTCTTAAAAGTGCCAAGCACGCTGAAACTTAATACAAATACTAAAAATAGTAGATCATGCTCGGAGCGGTAGCGGAGAGCGTTACGCAGTCCCCACACCCCAAAAAAAACGTCCACAAACCCAAAAACTCCATACAAAAACCTTTGGGGCAAGACACGATATAGGCGAACTTTTGATCTTTTCCCCCTCGCTCCCCTCCCCTTACAAATCATTAAAAAAAAACTACGTCGCAGCAGCTTTCCAACGAGCCCACACTCATCAAAATCGGTTGAAAACGAGCCGAGATATCGCCAATCAAAGATGACCAATTTCGATATAAAAATGGTAAAATTATCTTTGAAAGTAATCACAATTTTATTCTTGTGTTGTGTGCCAACAATCTATCTATGTCCCTATGTATGTATGTATCTATCTACTTTTTTTTCTTGCGAACCGCCCGAGCGATTTCCTTAAAATTTTCAGGGAACGTCAGTCTCGTCCCCAAATGAAAAATTTCATATGCCGCTTTTCCGGGAGAATTCTGGAAAAGCCGTGGCATGTGTAAAAGTGGTCAATTTTGAGGGTTTTTTAGGTAATGCTCGGAGTTTTCGAATTTCAGCTCCGAAGTGACAATAGCTAGAGAGTTGGTTTCTTCAAGAGAGTTATAGAGTTTGATCAGCAGAATTTCAGAATTTCAGAATTTCAGAATAGGATTTAAATTAGGTATAAATTATGCTTCTTTAGGTTTTCGAATTTTAGCTCCGGAATGATAACACTTGCTGAGTTGGTTTCTTCTAGAAAGTTATAGATTTTAATCAGAAGAATTTTTTGGGATCATAAGAAAATGGTTGCCAGCTGACATAGCGACGCCATCTTGGATTTTCGTTTATGTTTTTACGGTTTTCGAATTTTAGCTCCGGAATGACACTACTTAGAGAGATGGTTTCTTCAAGAAAGTTATAGAGTTTCATCAGGAGAATTTTTTGGGATCATAAGAAAATGGCTGCCACCTGTCATAGCAGCGCCATCTTGGATTTTCGTTTATGCTTTTTCGGTTTTCGAATTTTAGCTCCAAAATGACACTACTTAGAGAGATGGTTTCTTCTAGAAACTTATAGAGTTTCAACAGGAGAATTTTTTACGGTCATAAGAAAATGGCTGCCAGCTGTCATAGCAGCGTCATCTTGGATTTTCGTTTATGCTTTTTCGGTTTTCGAATTTTAGCTCCGGAATGACACTACTTAGAGAGATGGTTTCTTCTAGAAAGTTATAGAGTTTCATCAGGAGAATTTTTTACGGTCATAAGAAAATGACTGCCAGCTGACATAGCACCGCCATCTTGGATTTTTGTTTATGCTTTTACGGTTTTCGAATTTTAGCTCCGGAATGACACTACTTAGCGAGATGGTTTCTTCTAGAAAGTCATAGAGTTTGGTCAGGAGAATTTTTTTGTATCTGCCAACTGTCAAAGTGACACCATCTTGGATTTTTTGCTAAATTCTGAATAAGAATACCTAGATTGTTGGTTTCTTCACGAAATCATAATAGAATATATAAATATAAATATAAATCACTGAGAAAAATTGGTGACACGAAGTGTTCCGAAGGTAGCCGAAAGTGGCACGAAGTGTTCCGAATGTAGCTGAAGGTGACACGAAGTGTTCCGAAGGCAGCCAAAGGTGACGCGAAGTGTTCCGAAGGTAGCCGAAGGTCACCCAAAGTATTCGGAAGGTAGCCGAAGGTGATACGAAGTGTTCCGATGGTAGCCGAAGGTGTTGGAGAACAATTTTTTCGGAAAGAAAATTTTTTTCGGAGAAAAATTTTTGTGGGAGAAAAATTTTTGGAGAAAATTTTTTTTGTAGAAAATTTTTTTAGAAACTTCGAACATTTTTTTGGAGAAAATTTTTTTTTGGAAGAAAACTTTTTTAGAAATTTTTGCAAAGAAAAAATTTTTTGTAGAAAATTTTTTTTTTGTGAAGAAAATTTTTTTCGAAGAAGACAACTTTTTTTCGGAGAAAATTTTTTTTTTAGAAAATTTTTTTTCCGAAAAAATTTTTTCAAAGAATAGAAATTTTTTCAACAACTGAAAACTTCCAAGACGACTGATATCACAACAAAAACCTCTTGAAAGGTAGAGTTTGACGCAGTCCGTGAGTCTGCTTCCAAAATTAATGATATCTCTTGAGGTGACGCTATCGCTGATAATACGCAGAAGTTTGTTTGAATAGAACCTTATGTTCAAAGTTTTAATTTCCTGAAAAATTACAGCGCTGTTTTCAAAACAAAATTACGTTATGTTAAAAAAATTGCGTCACAAATGCCGGACCCTCCAGCGGAATAATTTTTCTGTACTTTCAGTTTTGCGCTTCAAAAATTTGACTTTTGTTTCTTATTGTGTAGATTGTTTAAGGTAAATTTAAATTTTTGCGTGTAAAAACTGAAAGTATTGAAAAATTATTCCGCTGGTGGGTCCGGCATTTGTGACGCAATTTTTTTTAATACGACGTAATTTTGCTTTGAAAACAGCGCTGTAATTTTTCAGGAAATTAAAACTTTGAACACAAGGTTCTATTCAAACAAACTTCTGCGTATTATCAGCGATAGCGACACCTCAAGCGATATCATTAATTTTGGAAGCAGACTCACGGACTGCGTCACACTCTACCTTTTAAGAGGTTTTTGTTGTGATTATGCACCTGCGGGGAAATTTGTTATCTTCAAGGGGGAGCCGAAGCTGAGGGATGTAATCCCCCGAGTAGATAAGTAAATTTTCCCGGAGATGCATATGCTATTTTATTCACCGAAGCAACAAATCAAGGAAACAAAGTTTCATACCAACAATTAATGTATTATTTAACGCTCTAGGGAAGCATTGCGGTGAATAAACTTTGTAAACAAAGTGTAAAAATATTATAGAATCTATTTCACTTAGAGCAAAGAGGCTTGCTTGCATCGAGCACTACAATGTAACTTAGCTAGTAAAACAAAATGAAAGCATCGCATTCAAAAGCGAAGTTTTGGTCAGTAGTATGTAGGTACTAAGGGTTTTTAGGTGAAAAATTTAAAATTCGAAATATCAATATCAACCACCTTGGTCCCCTATTTTCAACAAGCGAGAAGTCGTGAAATGTTTTCTCGCCGGTTGCAATATGCTGCTCTAACTAATGCGAAATAGTTCTCACATGAGAAATAAAATGTGAGATACGCGTTCTTGCTTGTTGAGAATTGTTTTTTTTTTTTGAAATTCTGAGAGTTTCGTGTATATTTGGACGGGTTTTGCAATATTGTCCTGTCGGCAATTTCCAATACAATTTACTGTCGACGTAATTGCAATACTCAAGAGTCAAGGCAATATTTATTTAGATTTAGTTTGAGTCTTTTTGCAACATCTGTTCTGTTTGTCTTCCAATGTTAAGTTTTTATCTGTAAGCATAACTCCTTTTCTGGATTTTTTAAGTTAAAATAAATATACTTCTAGGTTAACTGAGTACATTTCTTTCAGACAAAGGCACATCTGGATGTATTGGCGGACGCATTGCTTCGGTGGGCGAGAGGTCGTTAATTAATTTTCTAAAGAAATGAAAAATTATAAAATTGTTATTTTTAATGAAGAAGAAATGAAGAATGCATTTAGTCAGTAAGATTCAAATAAAAAACGATGATGAAACATCAAAACAAACAACAAGAACACATTTCACAGAATCCTTGAAAGTATCCTAAATAGCGACACATCTACTCGGAAGTAATCCAAGGTAAGGCGACTGAATGTTTTAAAATGTTAAAATAATGATAAAATTATATTTTCGATGTGAACATGAATAGATGACAACTTAATTCTATTAATTTAATGATAAAATAATTAAATGGACAAAGATGTCTTGCTACCTAAATGTTGGTATGTATACAGTGGTGATAATTTGAGAGAAATAAAACGATAAAGTATATTTCAGAGTCGCAAAGACATTATAATATTATAATTGACTAAAAAGTAAACTATTTAATTATAAAATTTAAAGTCAAACAATCAAACAAAAAAAAATTATGTAAACAATTTTAAATACGAAAAACGACTAAGAACTGTTTACAAAATGGTGTCGATAACAATTCTCATGGAAAAGGCAGCTATATGAAAATGTAGGTAAATTAAATATAAAAATTAAAAATATAATTCTAATAACGAACTGTATTGAACTTTAATTTTAACTCCAAAAAATTTAATGATTTCTTTACAAAAGTATGGTTTGAAAATTAGCAATGAAATGAGAAAGTTTACCAACCATTATCTTGTTAAAAGATTACATTACGTCATAGATGGCGTCATTGTCATTATAATAGTAGATTATGCGTCTCTGTTAAAATTTTTATTTTGATGAGCTGAAAGTTATGAACCGAGCGTACACGTAATCCATCTCGTCAAAACCGTTAGATCAGAGGCGCATACGCTAATTTATACAAATGCCGATGCAAATTTAAATAAATTTAAACTTTTCCAAACAAGCTAATGATTTGCTTTTATAATCATATAGCTCATAAATGTAAGTTTCAGAAAAGTTAAATTTAAATTGAGAATAATTGCAATTTCAAAATTTCCTGTAAACTATTACCATGTCTTTATTTTGACGAAGTCATTGCTTATAACGACAGAAAATTTATATTTTTGATAAATTCGATTAATTCTGGGTACCAGATTCTGTCTTCGTTAAGAATGTTTTCGTCGACAAATCTTTTAGTTAACCAACTGTGAGATATGACTGTATTTTTAAGCATAACAATCTAATTTAGAAGTCAATTTTTTGTATTTAGTCTCATTTTCTACTCACTACTCTTATATTTTTGCGAAGGAATTTGCACGTTTTCAATTTAAATTATTTTACTCCTATTTCCATCGCTGTTGTTTTGACTTCCTAAATGCAGTAGTTATTGCCAATGATGCCTAAGAACAAAATGATTCGTAAAAAACGAAAAAATATTTCATTAAAAAATAAGGTAAATAATTTTCAGTAACGAGAATGATAAATGGTAAACAAATGGCACTACTTATTGGGTAGGTGTGTACGGTGAATTGAGACTGGCGCAGCCGACAAAACTTTTTGTATTTCCTGGATATCGAAAAAAACGTTTCAAAAGATGAAGTTAAGTCTGCGACCTTCCATAATTTCCCACCTTCAGCAAAGACCGTACTGTTTTTCCGTTGTATAAGATCCAATTCATTAAGGGAAAATATAATTCATGTGGTAATAGTACATTTCAACATAGTCCACTACACACAAGGTGTGTTCGTATTCCGAGTGCGCAGCACGAGGAAAATACATATCGCGTGTGTACCAGGCTATTTTGAAAGATGTTTTTCTGTATGTGCGAAGTGCGATAGTGTTTTGGTGCACATGTAGCGGAAGTAAGCTTTCGCTACTAGTAATAGAAATCCACACACTAATACACTCTCGCTTAAACAGAAGAAGTGATTTTTCGAGTCGTCAAAATGTTGTTAAATCTATACAGGAAATAATTCAGTTGAAGTCCGAATGGGCATAAATTCTTCAAAGCATTAACTAACCCTCCTCAGCGTATGTGCATGTAGAGACGACAAGATCCGTTGTTGGGGGTTTAAAGGTGTCATTATATTTAGCGCGGTGTGAATCGCATCGCGTAAGGTTTGTGTGAAAGCTCACCTTGATAAAAAAAATTTTTTGTTCTGACAAGTTGAGATTTCACACGAACCTTACGCGATGCGATTAGCATCGCGCTCAATATAATGACCGCTTAAGTGCTAATTCGTAAACGTTTCGAGAATCGACTCAGTGCAGCTGTCCATAATTTCAATTATATTACTTATGATTCCACAATTACCAACACAAAATGGCAGCATTTCACGCTATGGCACACCGAATAGTATCTATCCTGCTGAATTCAACAGGAGATAAAGCTGAATGGGAACGGATTTTGGAGATTGGGAATGTCAATATCAAGAAGAACTGTTGGGAATATATAAAAAAAAACATGAAAATAACAAACATCGTAAGAATTCATCGATTTTATTTGAGCAATGCGCATATTATGTTAACATTTGTTTCGCACGTATCGTTTAGGAATGGATCTTTGTATACGTAAATTTTATGGGTTAAGTTGGATTGGTAGCTCATAAAATGCAGAAAGTTTTCAACGGATGGCTGTACTGTATCACAACTAAATTTTGCTATATCTTTAGAGGTATCAAGAAATATACTACCTTCATAAGTATCCGATCACTTGTGGATTTCAGTGTAAATGTGAGGTCGCGTAAAGTCGGATTGGTACAGGATTTTTACAGAATATGACGTGTTCGAAAGCTTCATCATTCATCTTTATGGAATGCAACCCGGTTTTAAACCGAACCGGTTTTTCGGTTAACCGCCCGATTTTGGACCATACAAACCGACGGTTTTTTTTTCTCCTAAAACTTTTCCGTCACATGACTGTGTCAAACGAGAGGTCAAGTTGCAAAAATTACCACGAAGACAAAATTTCGTACCATTTGTGGATAGTCGACTTTGTAATTTGTAGTTTCAGAAGACTTCTGAATATTTTCGTAAAGATTATTGCTCCAAAAGTCAACGTTCAAACATTTACATTGTCGCAGAAGAATTTTTATTGGATCAATAAAAAGAATTCCATGACGAAGTAAAACTTACGTTCAACAGTTGTGGAACATAATTTTGCATCGTTGTACAAAGTAGTTGCAGAAAAAAATAGTATTTTATGCTACAAGAACTGTAAAGGATATTTTATGTTCGAGAACCATTTACGAACAAAAAACACCACAATCTTCGATCGCACAAATCTAGTGCACTGTGAGTATATATAACAAAATAAAATGAATTTTCTTTATAGTCGGACTGACAAATGAACAACTCTACTGTAACGTGAAATTTTTTATATACTGAAGATATGTGAACTAGATTTGATTTATGTATTGTGCTCTCTTTACAAACGAATTGCAAAGCCGCCTTTATTGAGAGAATTTCGGTGAAGTAAAATGCGTTTTTTGTGCGAGAAACATATAAATTATACTTTGTTTCGAAAGTTGATGTTTACTCGACTTTAGTTTAAAAGCTGTGGAAAAGCTCTGTTTCCTCAGATAATCGGCATAAATTATAGGAAGAGATGAGTAGTATGGACAAATGTCGTTCATTTGAAAAAAAAAAAAAATGATAAAGAGGAAAACAACCATTAAAAAACTTTATAATTTTGCGCTAGTATTTAACAATTTTTATTCAAAATAGTATTTTCTGCAAGAAAGCATTTCGATAGCTATGACCCATTGTCCAAAAGTCAATAAAAAAGTTTAATGAAGCGAAGATGTTCTTTATAAAAATGTGAGAAAAATAGGCTCCGGTTAACCGGTTAACGCGGTTTTTTTACCAGAAAAAACCGAAAACCAGTTTTTTCAATTTTTGCTTCGGTTTGCATTCCCTATTCATCTTCAAAGTGCATCTAAAGTGAAAATTTTCAAAAACTTAAAATTTTCCACAGGTGTGCTCTCCTACTATGACAATTAGGAACAGTTAAAATTTTTGATGAATTTATGTATAAACGTCTTTTCGCTTCGACAACGTCGACGACTCATCAAAAATACTTTTTCCACAATAATGTAATAATAATATGATAATCTGCCTTACAACCCATGAAGGGTTAGAGGCTAGATCATTATTTACTAGTTTCGCTGTTTGTGGTTCTACTTTTTTGAGATCCTTTCATTACCGGAAAGTTTTTACTGTGCCAGTGGTAAGCTGTGCGACAAACTCAGTGCCATATATGAGATGTAACTAGGAGCGAAACTAGTAGGAGTAGAATACCGGTTCTCCCAACAATGCTCTTTCCGGTAAGCCGTACGATGGCACTACACTCAACTTCACTTGACTTGAACGATTCAATCAGTTTTGTTTTGTTTACAAATCTAACAATCGGTACAATACCGTCTGCGACTGAGTTTCGAACCAACGCGGCAACTCAATCTCGTAGTAGCAAGCAGACGTGTTAACCACTGCGCTATCGAGTTGCTTTTTCCACAAACTTTGTTCGAATTATATTTTTTCTATTGAATTAGGCTTCAACAATAGAAAAACAGTATATTGCTAAGAAATACAACAAACGTTTTCTTTTTCGCAAGTTTTATGATACGTGTTCGACATCTAAGGTAAGAATTTTTAGTAGATTACGCCAGGCTCAAATCCCTTTCTCAATTTTTTTACTGTAAAGTACAAGTGATTGGTGCATTTGTGGTAAAAATTTTTTCTTTCCCAAAGTTACACTGACTCATTTAGTTGCGTACAGTAAGTTTTTAAAATGCGTTTGTTGTCATTTGAAAGGTGGATAAATATTGGATACAAAAGTCCCATTGATTTCGATGAGAAAATCGGACTTTTAGGTCCAAAAGCAAATTGTTTTTTTCTTTTTCAAACCATACACATGGCTTAGTTTTAATTTTGTGTAAATAGTATGTTTTTTAACCTCAAAGTTTAACTTACATTTTTATAAATACAAATTTTAGAAATTTTATATCGTCCCAAGTACATTCTTATTTCTAGTAAAGAAACGAACAAATAAAAATTAAACTGTCTCAATCTATTAAATTTTACAATTATTATTGTTGTTGAACTACAACTTACAAGTATACTCTAATAAGAGAGCCAAAAGACTTCTCGTTAATATTAAATTAAAAGATTATGTGTAAAGCTAATTAAAAAATATTAAGTAAAAA
The DNA here is from genome assembly GCA_029228625.1 of Pseudolycoriella hygida. NCBI lineage: Eukaryota > Metazoa > Arthropoda > Insecta > Diptera > Sciaridae > Pseudolycoriella > Pseudolycoriella hygida. The sequence goes on along the minus strand of CM055403.1, from coordinate 190,805,179 downwards.
CATTAATTTTGAAAGTTTTAATTGTGAACATAACTAACACGAAACTCTTATCTATTTGCAGAACAATAACTTTGATAATTCTTAATTGCAGTCGTTTAGTGACTCTACATATTATTTTATAAAAAACTAGGACAACACTGAATGCAGGCAATGGTAATTTTTTCCCTAAATATTTTGGCATTTTGCGGCAATGATTTTGTAACGCAGATTTTCCCACTGATAAAGAAATCACTTAATTTTTAAACAGAATTAAGAGATTTCTTCTTCAACATGTTAAATTAATTATGACAGAGAATAAAAAGACATGCCAAATAGTATATTGTTGTAAAGAGCATTTTTTTTGATTGCATGTGAACGTACACTACACAATGACATGTCTCATATTTGATTGGCAAACGTTGACAAAAAGAAGAATCTTATAACTGTTTAAAAGTTAAATTACCTAACTGTGAGTCTGTGGATTTATTATATACTTATGAGAATTAGGTACTGTCATGGGGATTAAAATAGAAAAATAAATTTTTGAAAAAAATTATTGCACATGCATGCTAATTCGTTATTAAATTGGGAAAGAAAAGAGAGAGAGGATTAGAAAAATTTCGGTTGGGCGTAACACGGCCCATAGATGTGCATGTGCGACGATCACTTTGCATCGGCACGCCACACCGAAATCACACGCCGCCGAATAAAAATTATCATCGAAATGCCACCGATGGCTGATACGAAAAATATCGCAAAAATTACGAGTTTACATAATATCACACTTTTTTGATTGTAGTGAAATCTCTTCCATTGCATTTTAGGTTTATTATGCGCCTAAAAAAATTAACCTGCAAACAATAGAATCATCCGAAATTTCAAAAGTATTCTAGTTAATTTTTTCAGTAAACAAAGGAACTACTTTAATGGATTTCAAAAAAAATTAGTACAATAACTTATTACAAGAAAATTTTTCAAGTGGATTTCGAATCCTAATTCCCGTAGAATTTCAAAACATTGTCACAAAGTAATTTGCATTATCAATTTTGTAGCCTATAATTTCAAAAAATTTCGATCCTGTAGCCAAAATTAATCAGAATGTAATGAAATAATATTCCCGTTTCCGCAGCTATCGTTTACAACATTCACTTTTGAGTAAACATTTCAATTAAATTCTTATTATAGTAAGAGAAGTAAGTAAAGGGAGTGCCATGAAGCGACCTTTCTTGTTTTCGGATTTTAGGATTTTTATTTATTTTGAAATCTAATTTTTCAACAAGCTGGCGGACCGCCGATCAAATGCAATCGGCGAGCCATCGTTGATTGACAATCCCAAAAACGCCACCACCGATTTCACACCGGCGCACATGTCTAGCCCTATCTTAAAGAAATCTAGCAGTGTGATTGATAATTTTATTAATTTCTATTTGCATATTTTTGTCGTATAGTTTCTAGTGAAGCAACACTTTTATTTTGTCGTTATTAACACAAACTTTATGTAAGAATATCTTGGATTAACAGAGACACAAAAAAACAAGAAAGTTTCGCTTGTAGCGAAATTGAACAAAAATGAAACAGCAGAATGAATGCAATGTAGATACAATCTAAAGTTCTCTAAATGGTTTTCGTCAAATTAGGAATTAAACCGAAAATAGCATTCAACATAAATGAGCCTCTTTTAATAATTTTGTTTTTCTTTTTTACTTGATTTCTATGAAATCACGATGGTCAAAATTGAAAAATGACTAAATTTCGAAATTGTGTTAACTTTTGTCATTTCTATAGAGTTTTTACAATAATGTAAATGACAGTGTACTGGGATAGGTCAGGATTGTGTCACTAAACAAAGGATCTTCACTTCAAGCAGCATCATCACAGTAAAAGTCCTTTACTGCCAAAAAATGATTGATATTCAATCAAGTGGCATGAACATTCATCACACATAATGTTTCCCAGAAGTCCAGAGGAATGATAGATTGATAATGAAGCGCATGTCGAACGATGTTCAACATCCATGCAACCAATTCGCAAAATTGCTTGATGATTTTACATTGTCTTTGGACATTCTGGCTGCATGGGTGTTAAACGTCACTTGACATACGCATTCTACCTCGTCGCAGGCGAACTAATTTCATTTCTCTGCAAGAGTTCGTTTTCTTTTACTTGGAAATATGGAAAAATTTGTGACAAAACTTTCAGTTTTATTTTATTTAATCGAAAATTAAGTTTTTTTGAAGTTCACATTAGGTATTTTTATGAGTACTGGTTTTTTACACATTGAATATGTGAAACAGCACCTGTACCGTCCTAAGTATTACAAATTAATTTTTCGCACAATTCGCATACTGTCACTCGAGCTTAGTAGTTGCACTAAAACTTTTGATTTTGATGCTTGACATTGGACCATTTTTCAACATTTCCTGCTAAACGAATTCGAATCTCGTTTAATATAGAATTAAGTACTCATGGACGCGACGTGAACTGCTTAGTCTGACAAAACAATTTTTGGATGATTTGAAACTTCGAAATTCGCACGGCACAGTGTGGTACATTTCGATTTAAACAGTTTTAAATGTCATTAACTTCAAATCACATTTGTTTTACATTGAGATACTTGGTTTGTACGTGCACGTTGCGTCTCTTTCTTGCGCATACATCTTATGTAATGTGACATTTAAAACTCTGACATATCAACTAAAAAGTGTTTAAATCGAAATGTACCTCTCTGTAATATCGAACGATAGGTGGGTCAGGGCGAGTGGCTAACCGCTTTTAAATCACCGGTAAATCAATGAAGCAGCTTGTAACTCAAATAAGACTCAGTAAATCAAGTAAACCTGGATATCATTTGCAAATATAGAGATTTAACAGAAAATTGTTATCAAATTTTCGACATCTAAATTTTAAAGTTAAAGTTTCTAACAAAAATTTATTTTAATTTACGAACCTTTCGTGGTTTCGGCACGTCAATTCGATTTTTACCCGACAATGGACAATGACATCATTTTTTTAAACTGTTATTAGTATGTCAATCTACGAAGTGCTGTATCGTATTAAAGAATACAATAATATTCCCTTATGCAACGTATTTTAAGCTGAAAAAGAACATTATACTGATCACGAACGGCTCTACAGCATAACTCTAAAATACACTGTTTTATAATTCCATAATTTTTTTAAATTTTTTAAGAGCTACAGAGAATGGATTAACAGCTTCAACAAAAATTCGCTAAGTGGCGAGCAAAGCAAAAAAAAAACTTGCTCCGAATTTATGCTAGAACTTTTGAAGTGATTTTGACAATATCGGTGAGATGCCAATGAGCTCTAGGTCGGACCGGACAAAATAGATCCGAGTATATTCAAAGCTTGATAATGCGGCTTATATCTTATTTTATTTTTAAGCATTTTTAAGGTGAGCCAAACAGAAAACGAGTTCCAATTACTTGAGTCATCTATCATTCATATAGAAAATATATTAAAACAACCTAAAGCTAATCCAGAAAATCTAGTATTATAGATGAAAGTTGACTTAGAATAAATTTTTTAAAATTATTTCTATTAGGATTTATAATTTTAGTGCCAGTAAAGTACTTCTTCAAAAGATTCTGCGCCCTGATGACAGCGTTTCTGTATAGTTCAAAATATGTACGAGCTGTTGATGGGTAGAATGGGTTTTGCCTTGTCCCATATGGATTTCCGTAAACCATAGTAAATCCAACTTTTCTTTTAAAATCACAGTGAATCAGCCTGATTTAAAAGCGGCTACCCCCTCGGGTCAAGGAAATCCTTATAACGGAGAAAATTCTCAGAGAGTTTAAAAAATGGAGCTATTTTCTACAATTTCTCTGCATTATGAAAACCAGAGTTCGGATTTTTTGATTGAAATTCCAAAAATCATGATTTTAATAATTAAAATAATTTTCAAAAAATGATTTCATTTTGATTTTTGGACTCTGGTGAAAACTGTAAAGCTTAATTGCAGGGTATTTTAGAAACTGTACGATTCTGTGTGAGACGAACATTTTGACACGTAATTTGTTTAGTGTACAGCCCCTTGCGTAATAGTCAACTGCAACGAAGGCTGGCTGATGGTATACGCCCGTGCCAATATCATCAACCACAAAAGATGCGGCAAATTCCTACTGACCAATTATCACAAGAACTTATAAAATATTTATATTTAACGTGTAATTTATGAAATCATTAAATCTTCGAATATGAAACAATATTTTATGTATCTAATCGGTGTATGTTGATGAAACTAATTATAATAGTATAAACAAACATAATTTATCTCAAATATTAGGAAAAGAGAATATTTTGGTGAGATTGTAATTGTGAACATAGATTATTGATTTGAAGTGATGCCATCGGGAACATGTTTCCAGTGGAGGCTGAATTCAAAATACATTTAAAGCGAAATTCAAATTAAAAATTTAATTTACCTTCGTTTTCTTACGTATATTCAAAATATCTCTTAATATTGTGCCGGGAGATTAATCTCTGACTATAAAAAAAAAAATTTAATGTCTTTGAGGTTCTCGGAGCCACCGGCAGTCTATTTACGAGATTAGAGATCAAATTTTATATTTTGTTCTTGTAATCATTTGCGGTCTATATTTTTTATAATTAAGGTAATAAAGGTAAATTAAAGTTTCTTCTAAACTAAGAAAACAGAAGGAAATGCTTTGAATGGTTTTGAAATCAAATTGGGAGCATGAGCCCTCAAATATTCGGTTCCATTATAATAAACAAATCTCTTGTTTCAGCACAATGTTGCACAAATTGTTGCGTTATTTTCATCGTCATTAGTATATTGAACAATTCAGTAGGATATCAGTCACAAATGTCACTTGAATAAACAGCTTTGACCAGTTTATTAAAAATTAATCTCTAAGTCACACGTCGAAATGAGATAAATTGAACTCAAATATAAACTCTCATTAATTCTAATTAATCCATAAATTACTGTCCTTGGAAAATTTATTATTGCGAACATAATTTTTACTCAATTCGGTAATGCTACAATTTCAACTGTTTCCGAATCCTAAAGCCTCTAGCAGAGAACAAATGAGACTATTGCGTTGTCGATACCAACAATTCTGTGAAATCGAAATACGACGACTTCGCGACTTTGATGAAAATACGTGCGTGCATACAATTTCTCAGTTGCGATTTGAGTTATTTTTTGATAAAAAGTCGACTCAAAATTAACTGAATTTCAAATAAAATTTTTGTTTCGTCTTAGAAACGTGTTCTGTTGCCCAAACGCAAATATCTAATATTTTTATACTTAAACACAATTTCTTTTACCGACAAGAACCCTTTTTCACTTCCCACTCGTCAAAATAAAAATTTGGAAGCTCAGACGTAATGTACTATTAACGTGTACTCACTCGGCAAGTTGAAAGCCACAAAACATCTAACTTCGACAAAGCCTTTGCAGCTCCATTCAAAAAAACCATAACCATTCTTCCATAATACTTCCAAATTGTTAAATAAAACTGAAGAGAAAAAAATGTTGCTGATTTCGTCGTTCATGACTACACGTTGTCTTAAGACCATGTGTATATCAGCACAACTGGTCAAAGAATGCTACGCAAAATATGAAAAGTTCGAATATGTTTTAGTTATTTTTATTTCGGATAAATCTGCTGAGCAGATTTCATTAATTTTAACGATTATACAAGGTACTATTTACGTTAAATATTGGCTCCGACAGGCTAACCATACCTCCTGTATTGTATCTGCTTCTAAAATCAAATTTCTGGACTTTTTTCGATCTCAAATATTTTTGGTTTACATTAAACTAAAAGTTCGCGTAATTGTACAAAGAGAGAATCATAAGCTTGTGCAACTTTTTTATTTCTCTTTTATCTCTATTTTCACATATTTTCTTGTATTTTGTGCATGTAAAACTAGGTTTTTCGATGAAGACAGTTAAAATGAAACGTTGCACAATCTTATGATTCTCCTCCTGTAATCCTTGGAATCAAACACAAAAAAACATAAAGTAAAATAGACTACTCTGACTACACGTACGTTATGAGCTATTTGCCTATCGCATCGAACATCGTTTATATCAACTTACTGGTCAAGCCGTTTAAAAAGCGATTTGTCTGTCTACTTCGTTTTAATTCATGTTAGGGAAATTTGTATTGAGGGAATTCCTGAATTCTACTTGAGCATAAAAATTTTAAGTATAAAAAGTTGAAATTTCTAGCGTAACAGTCAGTTGTCAACAAAAAAAAAATAATTAAATTTCAACTCGATGGATGGGAGTGTGTAGTGTATAATCTCGAGACTCTTGTAAAGTAATTAGTTAGCTCTGAAAACTGTTTTTGACGAGTAGTTTGTATGCCGAGCCGAAGGCGAAGTAAACAACTGTTTTGCTCAGTGTCACATCCAAAAAACGCGTTTCCGGTGGGGGCCCAAATGAATAGCATGTAATAAATAACATGTAATGAATAACTTCTGGGGATGCACATATTTATGCATGTAATGACAAGTTTTCAGTGGGACAACGAGCAAATAATTTTTATTCGCTGTTCCATATGGAAAGATGTCAATTCATTTATATTCAACCCCCCCCCCCCTGTAATGCGGTCTATTACATGTAGGGTTCTTGGCTCCCCTATAAAATTCGGAGGCACAAAATACAGTGGCGTCAAAATCCGGACAAAAATTCCGGAGGCAACAAAATCCGGAGGCGTCAAAATCCGGAGGCGTCAAAATCCTGAGACGTCAAAATCCGGAGGCTTCAAAATCCGGTGGCGTCAAAATCCGGTGGCGTCAAAATCCAGAGGTATCAAAATCCTGATGATGTTGTTGCGTCTGGATTTTGTAGTCTCCGGATTTTTATTAATACTAAGTATTCAATACTGTATTTTGAATTTTTTCAAAATTTAACATTTAACTTAATCCATATCACAGCGAATGAATGATTATAATTCATTGGCGACGTTACGGTCTTAATTATATTTAATATTTGGGGGCCTCTGCCCCCTCACCTCCGCGCCTGCGGCGGGCTTAGTTAAGCCCTGCAGGCGGCCATATGTGCATGGGGTTCTGCCCCCTAGACCTCGCGAGGGGGATTTTCCCCCTTGACCCCCTATGCGGGGGCTACCGCCTCTCGACCCCGTTTTTTTTAAATTTTATTCATGGCCTGCGGCGCATATTTATAACACAATTCGTATAAATAAACTGTAGCTGCTGTAAATAGTAATACATATTTCGTCCAGATTTTATCCTGATTTTTTATTTTCTTCTGGATTTTGACGCCACCGGATTTTGACGCCTCCGGATTTTGTAGCCTACGGATTTTTCATCCGGATTTTGACGCCTCTGGATTTTGTTCCTCCAGATTTTGTAGCGGCACCAGGGTTCTTTCGATATTTGTGTCACCACGTAATAGCACCGTGTCCACATGTAATAACATTGTGTCGTATCCGCAAAACTCAGTTTATACAACTAATGTCATTATCACCGTTTTAGTACCAACATTATAGTGGAAACTGTTGAAAGCGTTAAGTTTTTGTACTGTCAACCCGGGGTCGAGAATCGCCCTATTAATGGATGCAAGTGACACGCCCAAACAAAACATCCAAATGGACGAATTTGAAAAGTGGGGTAAAGTGCTTTGAAGGGGATTTTTCCATCATCAAAAATGTCAAATCAAAAATAAGACACATGGCTATGTTCATGTAACTTATTGTTGTCAAATTGAAATTTTTTATCCATTTAAATTCCAAACATGCTTTTTGATCGAATGTGATTTCAGATTTCCCATAGTTTTGATTTTTGGAAAACTTTGACAAAAAGAAGAGATGTATTTTAATAGGTAGACTTTTCGTTATCATATTCCTTATATCACGGAAGGCCCCTAATTGTTTTTGGACCATATTTTGTGCAAAAATTGCTTCAATTTTGGGTGGTTATACCCTGAAAGTATAATATGATTTTATCACATCGGGGCCTATAACATGTCCATTATAGCCCTGAAAGCAGGACTATAATCGGCATATTATAGTCGAGTTTCATATGTTGAATAAGGACCATAACGTAATCATTACATGCAAATCAAATGTTTCTTATGTCGATGGAAAATAGCAAAACAAACTCACATCGCCTTTTGTCAAAGCATGCTCAACTTCACAAACGTTTATTTGTTGTTTAAAACATTTTATTGTGTTGAATTAGGATTTTAACACGAATTAAAACAAAATTTTAATCAAAACGAGTTTTGTTTACTTTTTTTTTGGAGGAATCGATTGACCGTACGATTTGATGACAACTGTTTACTAGATTGAAACGATTGCCTTTGCAACGATTTCAATGTACAGTGTATTTTCATGTTCTGTGCAAAATTGTCAGTTATAGGCCCCGATGTGATAAAATATCGTATAGCACAAGGGGTATATCTTGCAATTATAGTCTCGGTGGGTAAAATTTCTCGGGGCTGACGCCCCTCGAACTTTTACCAACCTCGACTATAATTACGCGATTATACCCCTTGTGTTATAATATACTATTATTCTAAACAAAAGATTTGTAAAAATTATAATGACGCAGATTTTTGGCATCGCTAGCAAATAAAAATGCAATTGTACAAAACTAGTTGCGTAAAGAAAATATGTTTAAACCAGTTTGTATGAACAATTCTTGTGATTTTAGGTTGGAAAAGAATTTTGCCAAATTTGTCGTGTAATCAAAAATGATGAACAGTAGGAGTTTTGTAAGATAACCATGTGCTTTTTCGTACATAAACCAACCTTTTTCCCAATCCTAGAATTTTATGCAGAGGTAGCTAATGGTTCCATTGAAAATAAACTCGCAATTCTCGTAATTGTATGACAATCTTATTGTCTATAGTGTATCTAACGTATTTTTTACCTTAGTTTTATCGATTATAATATTATATTATAATATTATTATTATATGTTATCATATAATTGTATTACATTATATATTATGTTATAATATTACATGAAAGACTTGAAGACAAAATATAAAACCACTTTACAAAAACAACTGATACTAAATTCTTGCAAATCCTGTTACTGATTGACAAAATTTTTGTGATGTTCACAGTGCAACAGTGCAGTGTTTTTTCTTAGTCGATCTTTTGAGAATTTTCATATTTTGAAATGGAATTGATGACCTGGCTCATTAGTTTGTAATGCCAAAGCTGAGGCCAATTTTGGTTTTGCTAGATTTTACACCGATACCGAATTTTTATGTTGTTGTTTTCTTATCCCTTTCTTCTGGGCTGTTTCTCCGACGTACAATGTATCACAGCTTTGTCATTCCAATTCGACGTGACTGCAGAATGGTACGATGTAAAAGTAAAGAAACATAGACAGCCACGGAAAATAAGAAACCAGAAAATGCATTTAATGTCAATCCAATTCAGACTGCAACCATTCCATACATACGAAACTTTCGAATCTCTTGTTGCGCGCATATGTTAATGTTGAATCGTTTTATGTTTATATATGTTTCTGCATGTGGAGATTGTAATATGAATTTTTAAAACTGATTTCGATCGATCAATCAATTGATTGAAACAAAATCATTTTAGAAAGTCTATTGCGAAGACTTCATAATCACTTTGATAAAAAAGGCAACCTTGAAAAAAATGGTCCTTTTCTAATAAATTAATACTTTTAATGCATTCGCTGTAGGTGTGTTAGTAGTGTGTATAAGTTGGTTAAGACCGTTTAAAACTCAGTTAAACCAACAGACCTAAAAACGGTTAAACTAACACACTTCCAGCATAAAAGCATCGTACTGAATAGTAGTGTATATAATCGGTTATACTAACACTTGGAGCTTCACTCCTTGTGCGTATACACCGTATATATACACGTCCATGCAGTAAAATACTATATTAAAGCTTGGAAAAAGAAGTTGAATGTTGTATTTGGCTTCTAGCATAGTACAATATTCGATTTTTTTAGATTTTATCAATTTGGGACGACCGTGATCTAGAACACAGATCTTGTGACCTTTGCTCCTTTTCCCGTTCATCATTTAAAAATCACGAAAATCTCCGCGCTCCTACCGGAAACCTGTTTAATATGAAAGGTCCTAGCTCGGCCACTTTTCACGGGTATATGACGTAGTCGCCTAGCGTCTTGTAATTTAGGGCAAATTCTCATCTTCGTCAAGTGCTTGTTGAATCCGAAATGTCCAGTCGTCGCACCAACCACCCTCCTCATGCGATCCCGGCTAATTGTCAGGAGCACCCTAGTCCACTTCTCGTTCGGAGTGGGAAGAATTGCTTGCTCTGTATTCCTCCTTCGTACGCTGTTCAATTGTTCATATGCTCCGCATTCACCCATTCTTTCACCGCTTTCGGGAATTGGGTATGAGGATGTGAAGTTCGGGCCCGTATGTGATTGCCGCTGATACCGTTTTGGCGAGATCAGCAGCCTTCTCATTACCGTCTACTCGGGAGTGTCCGGGCACCCAAATTAGTGTGACTCTATTTCTCAGCCCTATCTGGTTCAAGTAGCCCTTACATTCTTCTACCAATCTAGAAGTCACCACGGGTGATATCAGCTCTTTAATTGCTGATTCACCATCTGTGCACACGATCACGTCCTGACAATTCAGCCCTTCTGGCAATAAAAATGTCATAAATAAATATTTGTCGTAATAAACAAAATTCATCGAGTATTCGGAATCCAATCATTAATAATTATTTTTCATTTCATTACTTACTTTTTGTTTGAAAATATTTGAAGGAAATCGTATAAAGATGTAAATAAATAAATCCAACAACGTCACAGATTTGCAACTGTCAATGTGACACTTCTACATCATATGTCAGATTTTTTTGACAACTGACAACTTAATAAAAATAAATTCAACTAAATCAAGTAAATCTTTATAGATTTGTTTAGAAAATATCAGTCTTGGAATTCAATAATTAACAATCAAGTAAAAATAATCTGTAAAGATTTTTTCTCCACGCAGGCCTCATCGCTATTTCCGAAAACTACTAAAATATTTTAATTGTTCAATTCCTGTAAACGTTTAATACAGTTACATTAATTTATTCTTTCTTTAAATTGAATAAATTAACATGGAGGCTAGAATAAGTTTAACCAAAATTAAATTTAACTGTCTGGTTAAACTTTGACAGTAAAGATTAATATTAGAGGAAATGAATATTCGGTTTCTCAACAAATTGACTTTATTAATGTGCATACACCAGCTGTTTCGTTTTTGTTTTACTTTCGCTACCAATGATATGAGATGCAAAGTATAGTTTTTTAGAAAAACTTTAGATTCACCTTTCCCTCACTGTACGCCATTTCCTGGACTATTTGAATGGACCCTTACATTTCATATTTAATAGTTTACAGTTGATGGTCAGCGATATTATTTCTCTCTTACTGATCGGCGGCTCTACGTCGAAATGACGACCGAAATATAACTACCATCATAAATCTACCAACAAAAATAACTACTACCCCCGCAACTACTACATAAATAGCTACCTACTTTAATGACTGAAAGACAACAATAATTCCGCAGGAACGGGTTGTCTCAGTGGTTACCACTGGTTTTCCACCGAGAATATCCGGGATCAATCCTGGTGGGGACAAATTCTGTATAGGATTTTTAATCAAAATGATATATGTAACGTTCCTTCATAATTTGGGTAGTTGTTATTTGGTACCGCAACGAATCGTACATAGAAGAATGGCAAATATGACGTCACCCATATTCGAATAATTCTGTGTACATACATATATCTGAGTCTAACTTTAGACGGAGATATAATTAGCACCAGGAGAAATCCTAATGGTAAAATGCTAGCTACCGTTAGGCGTGGTTCGGAATTTACATTGAGCATGAGGAGCCTGCCGGTAAAACACAAATTGGCATTGCCCTACTAGTTTCCGCCCTAGTACATCATAGATGACACTAGGTTTGTGTGCAATTTTCCACTGACACAGTAAAAAAAACGTCGATAACGAAAGGATCTCTAAGAGAATCCAAGTGAGGAAAAACTTGTAACGGCGAATTATTATTATTGTTATTTCCGCTGTTAGTTGTTTCAATTAGTTATTTTTGTAATTATTTATTTTTGTAGGTAGGTAGACCCACAACTTCGTGTAAATTTATTGATGTTAGGACTTGAGACAATGCCCCTTCTGAAAATCGACTCTGGCTACGGGCCCAACATCCGCATCAGCAAAGAGAACTCAAAGTATCTAATTAATATTCACAATCATCAAAATTGAGAAGTGGTGTTAATTTGTTAATTTTATGCTGTGGTGAATTTTTTCTCTATTGTTAAATTTGATATTTAACAATTGTAGCATACAGTGTAGACAAGATGACAGGAGTGGTTACCAGTCACTTTGGTTTTAACAAACATCTTGCGACCGTCGGCTAAAAGCGTACATACCGAATAGCCATTACACCACTGTTTAGCCCGTTTGGCGACGCGAGCATAATGAAATTCCTTCAGCCGAGCAATTTTTTAAGTTCGGCTTGGGGTGTAGATTACGTGCTACAGCTTTGGAGTCTTTAGCAAACTATTAGATAAGAATTAGAGGAACATTTTTGTGAAAGCGTCTCTGATCGGATTCATGCATAGTCAAAAGTTATAGCTCTGCTCGTACGCTTTTTTAGGAAAAAATGCGAGAAAACTTTACAAACCAAGGTATCACTTTTGACTTTGTATGAAGCCGATCAGAGACACCTTCACAAAAATGATCCTCTAATTATCATCTAATAGTTTGCTAATCACACGAAAGCATCTACACACTAAGCCGAAGCTCAAGCGATTTCAAAAAATTGTTCGGCTGTCACGTCTGCCCGGATGTCTCATTTTTGATGTTTTCCACAACTACTATTCTTCAATTTTTCATTAATTAGTTGATTTCAAGTATTAAGATCACTTTTAAAACGTTCAAATAGTTCCTTTAATCACTTCACACACTGGCTCATCAAGACGCCATTTGTTACTTCCTTTGGTATTAATTTTTCTTTTACCCAAATAATTAAACTCATAAGCTTGACAAAGTTTTTACTATTTTTATGATCCTATCAACAGGTTTTCTGAGGCCAAGTCCCTACTAATATCCATGCAATGACGGCTGCTACATTAGACGTGGAATTCCCCGCCAAAGTGATTCACAATATGACATTTCGTATAAGGAAACTGTCACGCAATGAACTCAAGTGATGTATCATCTGTTACTAAAAATGTATGCAAAGATTGGATTCTAAATGCGTTCGAAATCCATTAATTCGCTTAATCGCGAGGCATTAGCGGCATCAGACAAATTTTCGCAGGGGCTTAAAAAACTGACATTGACTCTCCAGACGCATGTCCCAATCGAAATGTAACAAACAATCCCAATTTAAATATCAGCTCTCTTCCATCACATCATGATGGTTCAGCCTACAACCTTTCCTTAACATTTGCACAAAAATCCAGAAAGTGGAATTATAAACGTAATCGAATTAAAAGCAAAATGAAAATGTCAATTTTGACCGTAGCGTTTGACTTTCGTCATTCTTTTTTTAAAATATTTATGGTCATGTTCTTTTAAATTTATTTCATTTCACGTTTTTTAAGCTAACAGCTGGTTTTGTCTTTAGATATTATAGACATCAAACCTAGGTGTGGTCACATCGCCTGTCTCAAATAAAAAGGCAAACAAAGCTAGTACTGATCACCCCTTTGCAACGACCTGCGTGTGTGTTTGTAAATCAAAAGCAGTAAAAGTGCGTACAGCAATTGTCTGATAAAATTCAGTAGTAAATCGTTAAGAGATTAATGACAGCTTACACTATAACGTTCAGCAATCTGCTTTCGTTTTTGAAATTTTGACCCGAAAGTATAAAAGTTATTTCTTTAGGTTTTACAAGTGTTTAAACATTTTTTCCTAATATAAACTGATTTTTACCAATTTAAAACCGAAGAATTGATCATTGAAATTATGTAGAATTGGTTGTTTGAAACTCTCAGTGAACATTGATATCTTTCATCAACGATTAACTGAACGAAGAAATAATTGTGTACGCGCTATAAGCACATGACCTGATATTGAATGTTTTGTTTATAGTTTTATTCTTGAATTTGTCTTTTCCTATAATTCTTACTGGACTTCCACCGAGAAGGCCCGGGTTCAAGTCCCGGAGCGGGAATTTTTCCCTAAGACATTATAGACTGTACAACGTCCCTAAGTTCACCCAAGCTTCATAAATTGGGGATTCCCGGTATTCAATGCACGGAACGCAAAAATAAGGTACACAAAATATCTGACGTCACTCACACACTGGAGTTGGTATGTGCACTTCCAACACGACTGCGCACCACCTTTTGCACAATGGAGGAAATGTGCATCGTGGACAACAACTTATCAACCAAGAAAAGCGCATCGATGTACATAATTTTCGAACTCTCCAACTAATGGAACCTGTCTACAACAATCTGTACACAGATGGTGCTTACAACCTGCAATTGTGGCAAAATGAAAGAAAAAACGTGAATGGATGACAACCTCAATGGTCTTCACGATGTCTGTAATAGACGCAATGTCATCGATTACCGGTTGCCGAATCAGTTGGCTAAACCATCCTCCCGGCAGATTGCATCTGATATAACAACAAAACTGTGTAAATAATTGAACTGAGTGTAGATATAAGATGATATATACAAGAACTAGTTATCATGCGAAAAGGTGCATCAAAAAGAAGGAAGTTATACGGAGTTATGTTCTGCTGTGTTATGAATGTCACCCGTGCACATAAATATTATTTGTAAAAAACATATTGTAAATGACGCAACAATAATAGTAACACTAACTCTGCTTTGGATGGCATCGTTCTTGCTTTCGTCACTTTTTGGATTATTTCGACGTTTGAAACACTACAATCAATGGAGCTACACCTCACTATTTACTTATTATATCATTATAATCATTATTTACAATTAATTAGTTAATTAAAATTGGATCGTATTAAACCTTCCAATAGAATAAATGATTTTGTCCAATAAAAATAATAAATGTCCAATAAGAATGTAAAAGGAAAATGTGCTTTTTTATTGGTCATTCATTATTTTTATTGGACAAATTTTTTTTTATTGGAAGAAAATTATTTTTTTATTGGAAGGAATATAATAACTCATTAAAATTATAGGAGAAAGCACCAAATTCAAAAATAAAACCATAAACAAAACATCCAAACTCATGTTATGTGCATGCTGTTTTTGATTTACAAACGACACATGTAGGTCGATAGAAAGGGATAATCACTGCAAGCTTTGATGTCTAAAATATCTGATGACGAAACCAAGCTAGTTGCTTTAAAGGCGTGAAATCAAGTAATTTTAAAAGAACACTACCGTATTATTGTAATTTTTGAGAAAAGGATCTAGGATTAGAAATGCGAAATTCATTGGGTTTATAACTCGCTGATGCAGATGTCCCCTTTCTGGAATTAACTTTCTGTCTTCAATTATTTATATAGGAGCTTTTTCAATAATAAAATAAGCAATCAATCAGCTTTTTGAACTACAGTGTCGTTTTTGTAAGGTTTTAAGGAGATAAGCCTCATTTCCGTAAAAATCATTAATTCGAAATATTTTTTTTTTATTTTTTTCATCACTAAAGCGAAACAATAAAAATTGTGTTAAAAAGTCCTTGAAATGGTAAAATCATAAATATTTTATAACAAGTAGCTTTCACATGAAAAATAATTATTTCAACCAAAACAAGGCAAATTGCGATAAAAAAATTTTTCCAATATAAAAAATGGCTAATTCCATCGTATTTCATCTGTTTCACTCTTCCAATGTGAGAGAAATACTTACAGAGTTTACTTTAACTATAAATGTGATTATTAATCATGTGAATCGATTTGACTAGAACTCCTTCGCAGATTCTAGTAATAACTGATATGTCGAGGTCAATTTCATTGAAAAGATCAAGTACGCTTTGACCCGCTGTACCACGACTTCCAAACCACACTCCTCTGACCAACTATGTTATGTTATGTTAACATGAGACAAAATACATTCGTTCCTCAGGTTACAAGTCATCTACTTTGTGAATTTTCTTGCATTCACCATTGTTTTCAATACAAACTGGTAACTTTTTTATAAAAGTGAACGAAAATACATTTCTACAGTTTATATAGCATGTACATTATTTACAACGGTAAATTTTTACGTGGAATGAGTCAAATACAAGAGAGTGTCACTTACTATAAAAATCTACATCGAATTTACAAAATTTTTTGGAGTTTTTGATTTTCGTCTACATTTTATAGATTCCGTTTTTTAATTTTCAGTTTGTTATAGGATTCGGGCAACATCGACAAATTTGCGTTGCATGGCCGAATCGAGTTCTTCTTCGGCAATAATGAATATTGGATGAATAAGTGACATCCCCGCGGTCAAATATAAAATATTTTTGGAATTATCTCAAATCATCATCGACAAACGATAAAAACACAGACTCTGTTGCACACACACTTACCGCATCATTTTGACGAAATTGTTGAAGTGGGCGTATTCAGCAAACCTCACATAACGTTTTGACTAGAATTTTGACGTTTATTAAGCAAAAATAATAATGAACAATTTATTCATAAGTGGTCGTATATGCAATTATTTATTTGTTTGTATTCGGACTGACCGATTACAAATTACTCTAAGCCAACCGCCCAGGTGAGCGGAAATTCACTATATGTGTAAAATGACGACATAACGACCCCTTGCCATAGGAAAAAAAAAACAGAGAAAATCAGCAAAGATTTTCAACGAATTTCGCCGAAAAAATTGCCAAGAACCTTTTATTGTTTAATTTCACAATTTAATTTTTTTTTTCGAAGGATTTTGTTTAAAAAGCTTTGCTGATTTTCTTTACGTTTTTTCCTTGTGACGGCAGAGCGAATATTACCGGTATGTTATTACCTTATTACTAAATGTAGTGAAAATATATAAAATTGCAAATCTATTACGTCATTTAGTTTGTTGTAGAACACGGTGGATTAACACGTCTTTACTTACTTATTAACGTCCGATATTTCTTAACTGTATGCATGCTTGATTGAAACATATTATGCGTATATTTTGCGCGGCACAGGCAGTTTTGCTACTATTATTTTGATATTAATATGATACTTTCCGATTGTCTTATGTATTTGTTATGAAGGAAGACTAATATTGTAGATTTAGCTGCTTAATTAATTCACACAATTAGACCTTGACAAAAAGTTAAGAATGTAAAAGTTATAAAAGCAATGCATTATTATGCAACAAGAAAGATGTTAATAAATTAACAAGAATTATATACACAAATATTATTATATTAATTACGCACCAATTTTGCACTTAAAATTTTCACCACATTGCACTTATTTACAGCACCTTTAGTGTTTAAAATTAAAAGCAAAAATTATACCAATATTTGTGATGTGTATTTATATTAAACCAAAGGATAAAATTACTAGAAACGGTGATGATAAATTTAAAAAGGCTTAAAATTTAACATTGCGCAATGCTTGACACAATTGAACACACATTCGAAATAACTATTTATACAAATAGATGCCAAAGGAACCGACCGGGCCATTGAGGCAAAATGCATCATCCGTACAAAAAACGCAAAAACAAAGTATGTTACGCAAAATATTCATCTCATTCAAAGAAATCAAGAAGAATAAACAGTTACGACAAGTAATGAATGTATTTGCGCTGGTATACACTTTTTTCATTATCTAGATTAAGAAAATTGTGACGGAATATGTTGACAGGAAATTTAAAAGGAATACTATTTTGAGGTGAATTTTTCGTCATAATGTTTCGCTCAGATCATATTCTTTTGAGTTAAGTTACCTTACGTGTCAAGATTAGTGATTGTAAATCTGTTTGAACCTATGCAAAAACCGGTTCGGCGACCACTATCGGCAGATTTCTCAGTTTGAAAATTTGATATTTTGTGAGAGCGTGTAACCACCGATGATTCACCAGGGAAACACTGATAATTCACCGGTGGAACATCGATGATTCACCGTGTAATTACAGATGATTCACCAATGAATCATCGATGATTCACCAATGAATAATCGATGATTCAACAAGGAATCACCCATATTACCAATTAATCACCGACTATTCACCAATGAAAGAATGAATGATTCAGTCATAGGTGATTTGTCATCGATGATTGGAATTTGAGTACACTCTATCGCTACTATCCTATATCTTATTTATTTCGACTACACTCTAGGGATATAATTTTACGATCTCAGAAAATATACTTTCCTATTCATAGTAACTCTCGAATGCTTTCCCAGATTGCTGTTAGTTTCAGTTTTCTATGCTTAAACGTGTTGTGGTAGTCAATTTCTTATTTTTTCCCTACCATAATTTCAAATGAACGTATAACATAAACATTTAAGCCTATGACAAACACTCATGTTTTAGTACGTTTGAGTCCACTCCGTATCAACATTTTAATACCCTTCATAATTGCATTCGCAGGTCTTAATAGACTAATGAAAGAGCTGGTTTCGTATAGAAAACTGCTGTCTTTGTGTTCATAAATCTAGTACTGTTGATTTAAGTTCTAAAGTTTCACTAAAATTACTTTATACTAAGAAAATGTAAAAAAGTTTTACTTTACACCTTGACAGTACACCATGTCTTCACGACCATGTTAGTCTACGATCTACGAGTAGAATTTAAGTGTATTAAAATCAAACAATACATCCTATAACGCTGAAAAAATCAATAATTTTTTCATTAATTGTTGTTTTGCTTGTCGAATTTGAACTTTCTGGGCATATCTGCGACATACACAAATGAAGTACATCTGTTCGTCTTTTTCAATATTTCAGCCAATTACATGAAAGAGTTTTCAAAACAGTGTCCACACATCTCAATTTCATCACAAATGTTTTATCAACACCTACCTTCATGATTCGAGATGTCCTCGTTAATCTATTGGATAGTTTGAATTTTTCAGTATAGCGAAGTTCCAATATTCAAAAAAATTGGAATTAGGACCTCCAAAGCATGGGTCTGGTTGCTTTTTTTACTATCTGAGATGAATTAAGTTTTCTAAACAATAAACAATGTTTTCTGCCAATTCATAAAATTTTTATATGAAAAGAAAACTCAGAAAATCAACCTCGGCGAACTTTCGTGTATTGCCAGGACCACTGCAAACATCATACCAACATCAAATGAATTTTTAAATTAATGTCTCACATTTCTAGACCATTTAGAGATGTTGACTTCTTAAGTTCAATCGTATGGGGGAAATGGGTTGATATGTACTGAAAAGAGAGGCTGCCCAAAAATTTTCAAAAATTGCTCCTGCGGCAATAGACGATCGGCTTTTAAAATTGTTTTAAAGTGATAAATATGTCTTATTGGACCCCCGGATCGAGTCTGGGGGCAGGCGATCCAAAATAAAATAATTTTTCAAAAACGCTACACCCTAATGCCGAGTGCCTAAATTATGAGAAAAATTCTGAAATTTATGGCCAAAGTACGAAAAATTTGTTACATGCTTAACGTTAGAGAAGTTTACTTTCGCCCCTCAAAATTGACATTTTTCTACTCTCGCCTCTTATATGAAGCATAATAGTAGATTACAAGTGAAAACAGCCGGTAACACAAGGGCGAAATTTGCAAAATCGAGCCGAAGGTGACGTTGTGTAGTAGCTCTTGTGTTACAGGCTGTTTACATGACCTCACTTTTACTATGCTTAAACGTAGTTGCACTCGGTCGTTGAAAAAAACAATTAAACATGAAACATTTTGAAAACAAAAAAAAATAACTCCTCAAATACAGTGTACAACATTTGAGTTCTTACAGTAGGCTAGTTATCGAATGAACTATCGTGGAACAATGCGCTGGGTTCATTTGTCGATGAGATAATAATGCATGTAATGAACGGCCTATGTAGCTCAGTGAGCAATGCTGCGGTGTTAGAAACTCATTTTTTCCAGAATTTTAGGTTCAAATCCTTGTAGCCGCAAGTTTTTCTTACATTTTTTTGGTGTTGCGTGCTTTCATCAAATACGTTTATGAATTTTTCATACAAAAACTTTTATAAAAATGTAGTAAATAGACTTTCAATCGATATTGACCCATGTCTTGCGGTTAGACTACAAACGTTTTTTATAGATCTGTGCGCGCTAGTTATTTTTTCTAGGGCGCTAGCGCTAGTTATTACTTCAGAAATTCAAACTGAAACACCTAAAGCAGTAACATTGTAGTATTATATCGAGTCGGTTTATTGCACATAAAATGTAAACAATGCAATAAAGGATAATAAAGGAATGTACAAGGGCAAAAATAGTCATGTTTCCACGTAAACATACTACGATGAACAGATTGTCTGCGCCTAGCTCATTTGAAATAAAATTAAATGTAAATACTGCCAGTTGTGTGCTATGATTGATTTTAGATTGTTTTCTGATGAATACTTCGATATAATGTTTTGGGTTGATTCACGGCATAGAATTGCATAAAATATTGAATGTACTTTGTAAGGCTCTAGACGTGTCATTATGAGTCGAGGCCACAGGGCGAGCCTAATAAACTCATTCTATTTTAAATAGAAAATATTCACTAAATCGTGTTTTATTCATGTTTCATTTGATTTCATTGATTCCATTGTACATTTTTTATTCTGAATAATTGCTCTTATGCAAGCGAGTGAGAGAGACAACCATAAGTCACATGTATGTGATGTATACGTAGCAGCACAGCTCTGATGTGGCATTCGAGTATACTGTGGCTGGCAAATGAAAACCATCCACTCCAAATGTCAACAGAGATTTCAAGTCGAGTTTCGTTCCATCGATATTTCTCTTTCTCTCCTTTGCAAAGCTTTGTCACGTTTCATGTATGCATACACGCGTGTATGTACACATTTTGTTGACGGAGACAAAGAGAAATAGACGAAAGTAGACTTTAAATCTCTGTTGACATTTAGAGTTTCTGCTTACTATACGTACTTCACAGAAAATAAAAAGAAGTAAAATTTTTCTATTTATTATAGAAAGACGTTACAGTGTTATGCATCAAAGGTATCGAGACTGCATGAAACAAAATTGCAGAGAATAAAATGATTCGAACACGACACACTGGCATTATGTTTGAACAAAATTCGTAATTTAATTATTTTGTTTATGTTCTAAACAAAATCAATGACATATATCACACATATACACGTAGATTATGAACTTTTTGAATCGAGTAGCCTTGTTATACCCTTACAACTAAGTGTTCGATTTTAATCGTTGCTCGCTACACGAATCCGTGGGATAATGGTTAGGGTATGAGACGCTGATGTGGATGTGCCGAGTTGAAATAGCGGAGTGGACATAGATTTTTTCTTGACCATAATGGTTCATTACGGAGGTCGCATCATTGCTGCCTAGCATGTCAAATCTCATCTACATAGCAATGAACCTGCAACGTATACTCAACGCACCGGGTGCATACACGTTAAAATACTTAATACGCCAGTCGGACAAGCACTCTTGTCTTTGAGACGTAAATAATTACTTCGGGCGATGAAGCAAAAGTAAATGGCCAATTCCGTCGGTAACCGAATACATTGTTGCTTCACATCAAAAGAGTGAAAGAGATAAATTCGTTATTCAACTAGCGGTACCGATGGAATTAGCCAAATACGGTGATGGTGTTAGCGAGTACCATAAATTTATGGTATTTACGTATCGTTACGTATTATATTTGAAAGTAGGCCACATCCTTCCACGAAACATGACGTTTTTTTTAAATTTATTTAAAAAAAAAAAAATTATTTCACAAAATTCGTTTCTACACCATCCGCTCTACAAAACAGCAACCAAATATGAAGATTGTCAAAATGACTTGTTTGCGTATATGTTAGTAAGAATTTGCATGTGTACACAGGGAACTTTTGCTTCACAATTCTGCCGTAATCATAAGAAACTTAGTTTCTTTTGCAAATTATTTGTTGACATTTTTTCCGAGTTAAGGTTCTTATGAAATTTCTAAAAATATTTTCGAAAAACCTTAAGGTTTTTATGCAAATTATTATTATTGTAATTTTTTTACAGTGAAGTTTTTCGTGAATGCATTTTATTGGAGTTAAGTTTCTTATGCAAATTATTTGTTAGTATTTTTAGTTATGTTTCTTTTCCAAATTATTTGTGTTCTTCTTTTTCGAGTTAAGTTTGTTATGCTATATTTTTTTGGCGCAATTTAATAGTAGATTACAGATCAGACCATGTAAATTGGCTGTTACATAAGTGCAAAGTAATTGCACTTGTGTAAACAGCCAATTTACATGGTCTAACCTGTATCCTGCTTTAACGTATACCACCCGGTACAGTTGAAAACAACAATTTTGTTTTTGCTTCGAAAACCGAATGAAATCCAACTCTAAAAATATTGTGAAAATTCAATTCAAATATTAGTAGGCGCTTTTCGAGTAATCATCGTTACATTCATTCTGTGAAAAATCGTCGAAGTCTGTAGTGCGATAATTAACGTTGCATCAAATTTCACTTTGAAATGAATTTCACTGAGCTTTGCTATAACATCAATGAAACATTCACTCGCATACAAACAACGTAGCAGTGAGACCATATCGTCAATATTAACTTCGGATTCAGTCGCCAGCTGCTCATCATCGACTTCACCAATTGCCAGAAAATACGAAACATCTGCCAAATCATTCGCCAGTTCCTCATCATTCAGTTACACAATTGTCAATGAACACAAAACGAGACGATACAACTGATATGTCCACTGATCGCTACGTTGAGCACGACCAATGTGTGGCTTCACAAGGGTACATCCAGACCGCAGACGACGAAGTAGTGGATGCGGTAATGATGGACGTCGGGGAGGAAGTACAGTCGACAGGACGGACAGATTTTATGAAACAATTTTCGTTTACTAACTGCAACGTAACAATAAATCTAAAAAATTAATTTTACTATTGTTATCAGAACATGACTTTATAAAAATCAGTTCCTTTGTTATGAAATAAAAATTTGAAAAAAAACAATTCTTCTACCTCCAACGACCCTCTACTTCTAACACAACAAACCAAAAATTTTCTAATTCTTCTACCTCCTGCCACCTTCTACTTCTACCACAACAAGCTGAAAAATTTTCTACAAAAAGTCACTTCTACTCGTACAATGGGCATTCCATCTTTTGCATTTATTCAAAATTTGCTGAAACTAACTCGTAATGCAACTAACCCGTAATGAAACTGACCCGTAATGAAGCATTTACATAGCCTAATATTGCCGATGTAAATTCAACATACCGGGTGGTATACGTTAAATTGTTTTTAAAAGTTAAGGTTCTAATGCAAATTACGGCAGAAATACGGATACGTAATGCAAGTCTATACTAAACTAATTTGTCATTGGCACAAACACTTTGAAAACATGAGTAAAACAAAATTGTGGAAATGGATGAGCTGTGTTTACTTTAGTTTTAATAAAAAATACGACTTGTGCGGAAGCACATCTTTTTTCGAGGTAGGCTTAATCGGTTTCTACGATTCAATTCAACTATCGAGGCTACTCAATTTGTAACCGTTTTACAATCCCCAGTCAATATTCAATAAAAACGAACACATAAAAATGTACCGACTGTAACTTCCAGTCAATCTCAAACTTGTGTTACGTTAGACTCCTTAGGGTTCGTAAATATTACCTTCAGTGTTTTATAATTCCGAAGTCATTTTTTATCGATTTTTTTGGACTATATTATAGTCAATAGTCGAAAACAAATAGACTCCCATCATTTAGTTTGACGAAAAAAATTGAAATAGAAAATATTTTGCATTTAACAAAAGTCCTAAAAATAATGATTGGCGCTCTTTTTCCACACAATTTCCTCATAGAGTCTAAAGTTGGCAATGAAATATTTTGCGAGATAAAATCACAAATTCTGCGGTGAAATCATAAATTTTGCGATTAAATCACATGTTTTGAGATAAAGTCAAATGTCATTCATAACTTTTCTGTAGAATGCTGCCGTTAATTTGAAAATGTAAATTTTCACACATTTATTTAAATCTGTATGCATATCCGCCGAAAAAAATTAATTTTTCAGTAATGGCTTTGGAACGCTCGCATTAGTTAAAATACCTTGGTATTCCTTAAGGCGCGTGGAACACGAAACAAACAATATGAGCAATGTTGAGCATACAAAGTTTAGTTAAGTCTAGTCATGTGCGCCAGCCGGCTGAGCCAGCCACGCCAGCCGAAATATGCTTCAGCCAAACTCAAGCCGCCGATACCCCTGCGCCGACTCGGCTCAATCGGCTGGATCGGCTGCACAATTTCTGTATTAAAAAATCTGCCGCAGATAAAAAAAATAAAAAATTTAGTTATACTTCATAGTCAGTAAAATTTTTGTACAATTTGAATTGATCACCGACCTTTGCGTATTCTTCCAGCAATTTAAAAAAATAACAGAAATTCTTTCCGGTGAGAAATACAGCACCATTAACATGGCCTGTGTCTTTCGTTGCGAATTATCATCTGTTTTAGAAAAGGACGATAAAGATCGTTCGGAAATCGTTGATTTAAAAAGAAATATGCGGAAAAAATTCGAATACAGACTTCCAATCACTGAGAGAATAATTGTCGCTTCTTTGCTCGATCCTAGATTTCAAAATCTACTTGAGGTTAAAGAATTTTTGGAAGAAAATCATACAAACGCGCTCGATTTGTTAAAAAAGTGGGCCGATGATTGTTATCCTTCAAATAACCCTCAAACGGTTTCAGAACCAAATTCTCTTCAAAAAAATGAAGAATTTATTAAAGATTTAGTAGAGAAACATTCGACTCTCTCGTCAGTCCGCCAATCAATGTCAAGAGACACAGAGATTGCTAGAGAAATTCATTTCTTACTATCGCTAGGTCCAAATGTGAAGATTACTTCTATTCGTATGTTTTGGAAAATTTATTCTTCACAAATGCCAGTACTCGGAAACCTAGCAAGAAAAATTTTACCGATGCCTAAGTACTCCCAGTGAGAGGAATTTTTCTATCAGCGGATTAATCGCGAACTCTCGTAAATCGAATATTTTGCCGAGCAATCTGGATAAAATGTTATTTATCCATAATAATTATGAACTTTGCCAGAAAATTGCTTTTGAAAACTTTAAATTTAAAGATTAAAATTCATCGATATATGTAGTTACTTGAATACAACTTTGTGAACTTTATTTTATGTATTAGAAGAATATACTTTTGTTTGAAATTTTGCTCTTTAAAAAATTTTCTTCAGCCGCGGCGCGCCGCCAGCCGCCGGTCGTTTTAACCTCTCCGCCAGCCGCCGATACCAAAAAGTTTTTCCATCGCCAGCCGCCGGTTAAAATTGATCTAGTTAAGTCATATTTTCTGAAAATATTTTTTATATCGATATTTTTAAATCAATCTATATGTAACTAAACAATTTGAAGATGGAATTCTAAATATAAAGAAATAAAATTCCACATAAATGGAAAACAATTCCAAATTGCACGAATAAGACATTTTCCTGTAGAATTTAGTTCATATTGAAGTAGAAGAACATTTAACAAAGTAAAGTGGTGATTTCGTCGTTTACCACTCATCGGTACACCTTGTCTAGAAGTCATCATTCTGTGACCGAGTGTGCTGATATGCACATGGTCTAAAAGACAAGGTGTACTGATGAGTCGTAAACGACGAAATCAACACTTTAGTTTGTTAAATCTTATGAAGACGCTTTGTTTGTCATAAAGGAGTTATGAAGGGTACTGTAATGTTGATAAAAGGGTGGACTTTAAACCACAGCAAGTACCGCAGTTCTTGAAGAGATATTTTCTTCAAGTGCAATAGTACTAAAAAACCTTTTGATCCTTGAAGTAAAAGACGAATACTTGGTGTCTGCAGGATTTCTTAAAAAATTTTATACGACCGATATTTTATCAAAATATAGTCCTATATCCTAAATATAGTCTCGAATCGTGCGAATTTAATACATTGAGTTAGTTAACCAAATTCACCACAAAAGAGCTGAGGGTGCCAAAAAAAGTCGTTGCCAAGACTTAAATTTGCATGGGGAAACGTCGTTTTTGTGCTAATTATTTATTCAGTTTATATTTTGCATCTTCGTTTTTTGCTAATTATTCAGTCCATATTTTGCATAAAGCGGACCAAGTTAGTGATTGTGAAATAGAATTAAATCAACTCATATCGTTACTCATTTGGTCCGCTTAATTAAAAACAGAAAATGAATAATTCGCAAATTTGCCAACAAAGACAGCAACAAAAACGCTTACGATTTTGGACAAGTTTCTAAAAGCATAAGAGCGCCTTGCAAATTTAGTGTTAGAGGTTATGTTGCTACCATTGTTGGCAAAGTTCTCCAGCCTGATCAGACCCTCAGACAAACTCATTCTATTAATGTTATGAGCCATAGAGATGCACGCACGACGCACGTTAATATTTTGTAGAAAGTATTCGGATACGGGCATAGGGGAAAAAATAGTTCGAAAGAGTAAGTAAGTTTATCATGACAACTCTAATCCCGCACGAATGAGAAAATAGTAGACTATCATCATATAACGTGAAACGTCAAGGCTTGCCGAGACATACCCTGGTATGATGATACGCTATTTTATCGCATGAGCACAAAGGGGAATGAAAAATTCGTTTGACATATGAGAATAATGTTTCATATCCTTCTAGAACAATAATTTTCAGGGAAAATCACCACGTGAATGCTATAAAAAGATTTATTTCCCATAATTGATTAATTCGTTTATTAAACGGTTCTGTATATAAACTCAAAGTCATACGCTACTTTCATTTGTAGCCGTGGTTCTATGTATTCTATTTTCCTCATTTTAATTCTTAAATTTTATAGTTAGTAACAATCTTTTTATGTTTTTAACGAATTTTGTCATATTTTGTACGATAATGAGCATCAACAAAACGATACGCTAATAATAATAATAGTAGCCGTTCCCTAGAGTATTGATTTTGTTAGTTTTCTAGTGTATATTTTATTGTCCACATTTTGTAAAGGAAAGAATGATGTCCGCACTGCGATTTGAACCCGGGACGTCCGTGCCAACATCAAATGTGCTAACCACTATCCGATTGAGTTGCCTAACGAACGATGATTATAAATCGAATCGTTAGTTGTAACCGTGTGCCTTTTTTCAATTACATAATGTGTACACTCATAACGTATGTTTTTTTATAAGGGTGAGGAAATCTTCATAGACACGCGGTCCTCCTGGACCAAGGTAATGTTGGATTCCATTCTTCAATGACCTACCAACTAAAACCCCCTTCCTTACTCTCCATGCTCACTTCTCCCCGGAAACGCCTCACAGCATTATTTCGGGGAGCACACAACGTATGTGTATTTGTGTGCTTTGTAGAGGACTTAAATATATCATTCAATAGTTCACTATTTTATTGACATTTGAGTAGAACATCGAGGCCTGCCGAGATTTCCCCTCAAATGTCAATATATGATGCTGGCGGATTAAGGTTTCCAGCGCCACTGGCAAACGTTCTTTTTAGCGCCAATTAACCTATTTTTAAAAACATTTTCCACGAATTTTATCATTTATAGATGTAGATACTGACATCGAGCGATTCCTGCTAGTATGTATTCATGGCCAAATTTGGATTTTGTGCTGCTCCCAGACCAAGAAATCCGAAAAGAGAACTCTCGGTGTTCACAGTTAACAATGAGTACGCTATTTTCAACAGTATATGATGGAACCGAAAGCTGTAATAATTCTGTATCTAAAATTATATCAGAGTGAAATTCCTCTGATTATAGGTCTGGAAGTTTAAAATAACGTGCCGAAGTCGCAAACATAAAAAATTAGGGAAAATTGGAAAAATGTTTTTCAATGAAAGTTTTGGATTCATTAGATTTCATAGTCAATAAAATTTGTTTGGTCAGCGAAATTATTGTTTTTCTCAGCAAAATTATACTTCAGTTGGTATAAAGTAAATTAAGCGAAACTTTAGAACTTATTTCAAAAAAGTAGTTTTCGGTACAAGTTACGTATATAACGCGCGAGATGTGAGATTACCGACACGAGACAAAGGCGAAGTTGGCAACACATCGTGTGCGTTAAGCTACCAGCATATCAGTCCTACGAGCGTAGCGAGTATGAAACTTTAGGACGTGTGCTGAAAAAAAACATTCCAATACGTGTTGCACACAGTGCTTTCTGCAAAACCGGGGTTTAAAATAAGCAAACAACGAAAATTACGATTTGCATTCAAGAAATCATTGTTAACATCACATTGCATTGCTTTTGAATAATTCTAAATCAGTGTGGAAATAACTCATACGAATTTCATTTCCTAAATAAAATTAACAAAACAGTGTGGAAATAACTCATTCAAATTTCATTTCCTAACTTGTCTTGAAATTTTGAACGTTTCCATCTAGTAATCGGCATAGAAATATGTCGTATTTCAATCCCCGGTTGCAGAAAAAGTTTTGTCTCACTATTGCGTTAATAGTTATTTACGTACGATGTAGCAGGCATGTAATTCATTTCCGAGTGACGTATTAAGTTTTTCATGCTTGCTATCAGGGACGAAAGTTGAAAAGTGTAAGGCCATTGCACTTTTTTTTTCGTCGCTGATAGCAAGCTAGCAAGCATGAAAAAAGTTTTGTCGCACTAGTGCGAAAAGTGACCTCATACGACACCGAAATGACGCACGAAAAAGCGAACTTTTTGTCGGTGAATTGCAAAGATATTTAAACATTACTAAATTTTTGAACACGAAGGTGAGAGGTGAGCGGATCGGTTCGGTTCGGGTTTTCGATTTTCGTTTTTTTATCGGGTCGGGTCGAGTCGGGTATGCATTTTCGGGTCGGGTCGGGTTTGATGTAGAATTGTAGAATGAAGTATGCTTGCTGAGAAGAAAACACGACTTTTTGACACATACGAACTAACGCTGCGCATATGCCTTTACCACGACGTTTTTACCTAGTCGAATTGAGAATGAATGACCTTAAATGTCGAATCTGAAAAACGTTTTGACCATCTTTCAATTTTGTCCCGCTGGAAGGTAATCGAAATATCGAAAAAAGAATGTTAAGATTGAAAATGAGCAAAATCCGTCAACAACTTCCGAAAGTACATGCAGATCGAAGTGAATAGAAACTTTGTACTTCCGCGCAGTTTTTTAATCGATGAGATCATACTCCGAAAATACAGTTAGTTGCAGAAAGTACGTCATGGTAAGCAACCGAGTCGCTAGATTGAAATTTTTGAATGGCCGCTCTACGAAACTACAACTCACTTTAGTAAATTTAGTTAGTTCTTCATAAAGCGACTTTTTATAAAATTCATCCCTACTAACTACTAAGATCTATGTATACCAATTGAAAGAGTATGGAACTACTCTTACGCATAACACTAAGAAAAACTATACGGCAAAATTTTATATGAACGCTGCAAATTATCAATGTTGGATTAGAACAACTAAGATTCAGAAAGCAACTAAGTCGCAAACATGAAATTCTGAAAGAAATGTTGGTGCGCTTGTTTATTTTTGAACAACTAGAACAGCATTAAAACGAAACAATCACCTTTGACAAAAATAATTTTTTGGGACTGAGCGGGAGATTTTGATATGATATATGATACTGAGTCAGTTGATGAAGCAACTAATAAAAAACTCCCAACAAGCGACCAGGTCGCTTATCATGGCGTACTTTCTGCAACTGACAGTCGTCGACGACAAATATTTGAATTTTAGAAAAAGTCATATCTGCAGCGTCTCATAAATTATTCGGGGGAAACTCGTCCTAAAAACCGATAAGGCTAGAAGAAAAATGTTAAAAGACAGTCGTTCCCGTGTATAGTTGATAGTTTTCCTATCACACAGCCCCAGATGTGACTAATTTTCTATTAAATTCAAGACAAAGACAGACTTTTTAAGTTAGATCTGGTTTGGGTTTGACTTTTCATTTTGAATCGGGTTCGGTTCGGGTCGGCTTTGATTTTTTATTTTGGATCGGGTTCGGTTCGGGTCGGATTTTTTTTTTATTAAAACGGGTTCGGCTCGGATCGGGTTTGAATTTTCACTTTGTCGACCCGCACACCTCTATACTCAAGCAATCAATCATCACGAGTGAGAAATCATCATCATCATCATCACTATAAAAAAAATGAATCTACAACAATTTTAGCAACTATCGATCGCATTTTCCGGCCGACAAAAAGTTTAGATTTTCGATCAAAATTGCCGTGATGAAAAACGTCGCATTTAACGCATTTGAAGCTGTTCGTAGAAGGTAAATTTTATGGGTCCTTTTTCCTTCAGTCATTCAGTCAGTCAATTTAACTTTTGTAAAAAAAAGTTACTCCAAATAAAATTGACAGAAAATAAAATTTCATATTTAATTCGAAGGGAGTACTAAAAAAATTTTCAATCCTTGTTTAGACTGCAGCAAGAGACAACAAAATAACAAAAAGAAACTGGAGTAAGAGAATCATAATACTATGCAACTTTTTTATCGATCTTTTGTTTCTCTTTTCACTTATACGCTTTCATCTTGTTCCGGTTTTTATGTGAAAAGAGTTAAAACAAAGCGTTCCAAATTCTTATGATTCTCTTACTGTACTATATTCATTTAACTCATTCATTATGTAACTTAAGTAAGTGACTTTTCGCCCGTACGTGCAAATAGCATCCATATAACACTGCTGCTAATCGAACGTACGGCCGAATAGTATCTATCAGAATTTATCAACAGAAGACTTCAAACAATCATTTCTTTTGAATTTCGAACTTTATACATAAAATACTCAAAACCAACAAAGATGTAAAATGTCCACAAATGCCTATCTAGTGGAATTTAGAAAAAACAAGGCTCGAGGCTAAAAAAAGTTCATCAAGATAAACTTATTTCTGGTATCGTTCGATGCAATTTTACAATTCTATTACGAGTTTAATTTATATCCGTTCATATTCTGTGAAGAATCGAAACCTTAATAAGGAGTATTCCATGACCTGGTCGTGTAATTACACGAATTCTGTAAGCGAGTTTTCTAAAACAAATTTTCTAGGATATTGTCTGGTAACACTCTTTACTCGAAATTCATTTCATCCAAGAAAAAACCCAACATGTGACAAAATAGATAATCCACTAATAAAAAAAATAAAACTGCAATGAATCCTGTAATTCCAACAAAAATACAAAAAATGCACGAAAAACTATATTTTTTATATTTTATACTTTCTTGTAGCATAGGTAGATTATGAAAATATTTAAAAATAATAAAAAGGTGAAGTTGTACATAATAATAATTGAATTAAAATATTTTAACTGTAAATGTACATAAAACTCACAACAAAATTAAGAGATGGAAAATGGGAAATGCAAAACACATTCTATAAATTACATCACTAATATTTCATTTAGTACATCTTTCTGATATTCTTAATACAAAATATTTGAATGTCGCTGGCATAATTGATTCGTTGCGAAATCACGTCAAAGAACTGCATCAATAATTTGATAGACTTAATTCTGTTCTACGCTTTGAGCCCGAGGTTCTTTAACCTTTCTAGATAAGGAATATAATATTCCAGCCTAAGTAGTACATTATATTTTATAACACGAGGGCATCAAACTTTAGTTCGAGGTCTAAAATAAGGGATATAATGGCGCAATTATAGTCAAGGTGAAGTGCATGTCCGAAGAGCGTTGTACCGAAGAATATTCGCGTACCAAGACTATAATCAAGCTATTTACCCGATAATACGTTAGTTTTATATCATTTGGTAATGTAATAGCGATTCGACCATAATATGGTCATTATACACTTAACTTCAGGTATATAAATTATACAGGAAGAGAATCATAAGATTGTGCAACGCTTCGTTTTAACTCTTTCAACCGAAAAACCGGCTTTACTTGAGAAAAATACAAGCGAATACAAGCGATAAAAGAGAAATTAAAAAGTTGCACAAGCTTATGTATAAATATAATTATATGCCCAAATGATATAAATTTTTTTAAATTACTGCCATAGTATTAATAGATTTTCTTAGTATTACAGCGAACCGTATATAAAAACAGACATGTTGAATTTTAAACAATGGAATTTCATTGTTAAAAATTTGACTTGTCCCTTCTTATATTCGGTTCGCTGTAATTTCCATTTTTTTAAACGAAGTAAAGTAGGGTAACACACTACGCATGAAATATTAGTAGATTATGCACCGCTGTCCAGGATGCTCTATTTTGACGATTTGGAGGTGCATATGCTATTTTATCTGCCGAGAAAAGATATATCGAGAAAAACCATTTTGCCCTAGGGAGAAAAATGCGAGATTATCGTTCTAGGCAGATAAAAACTATTACGATGGTGGGTCTAATGTAAATGTAAAAGTTTTTCAAAAGATTTTTTGCGTATCGAATCTTTAAGCGTCGTTACTCCAATTGATATCAGTCGTTTTGGAAGATAAAAATAAATGAATGCGTGATGTCGGAGTCAATTTTTTCCCGATTGAATGAATGGGCTTGTTTAAAATAACCTCACTGAAGTAGTTACAATGGAAACGAGTGACATTTTCGTTAAAATTTTGCGCGATATTTTTTTGATTTCAATTTCAATTATCAATTTTTGCTTGAGTTTTACACTGCACAATGCAAATACACCAATTTTAGTGACAAGTATTAGTGATTTAATCACAATCAAAATACCGAGTTCGCAGGGTCTTGCGTTTATTTGACGTTTCCATAATTTCCAGTAGATTGTGTGCTGTGTGTATCGATGTTATTAATGTAAGGTTTGTTTCACTTTTAACGATTACTTAGACGTTTAACAAAATAACGCATCAGAAAGAAATATTAAATGAAATGTTGTATGAACATTTCCAGAATATAAAAAGAGTAAAACACTGTAGTTCTTGCTTTTTGGAAAATTTGTTTTGTAATTTGCTGGTTAAAAGGGTTAAAAGTCAAAACTTATAAAAACGTCAGAACAATGATTATTGTGAAAAAAACGGTGGAAGGAAAATAAATTAAACAAAATGATATGACATGGCGCTCATAAAAGCGCCAAATTCAATTTGAATTAAAGGTGATGAAAAATTTTAAGATAACTTGTTAAAAGTGTGAAAATATACAAAATAGTTTAAACAATCAATGAAATATTTATTAGAATTAAAAGAGAAAAACGATTCTCATTAATGTCTTTCATAACAGTTATAATTCTTCACAAAATATATCGTTTGCACGCAATATTTTCGAAAAAATTTAATGAGCTCAACGAAAGTAAATTGAAGAGAAATTTGCATGAGAAGTAAATGAAGTTGATGTCTTTGTAAAAGTAAAGTCAAAGTAAAACGAGAAAACGATGTAATTTGTGAAGAATTATGCTGTTGACGACACCAAATGCAATACAATGTTAAATAACACAAAAATACACATCTATAACCCGGGTATGTCACTTCAATGACAAAATATCGGAAATGCAACAACACTTAGTTAGCTAAGTAAAAGTTGCCAATGCTGAAGAAACGATATCTATAAAATATACAAAAAT
Organism: Pseudolycoriella hygida; assembly: GCA_029228625.1. NCBI lineage: Eukaryota > Metazoa > Arthropoda > Insecta > Diptera > Sciaridae > Pseudolycoriella > Pseudolycoriella hygida. The sequence goes on along the minus strand of CM055403.1, from coordinate 190,771,612 downwards.
TTAAAAGACAGGCGATGGAAATTTTTATAATAAGTGACACGCCCAGCCCATGACTAACTGTAATTTTTTCTTATAAAAACGACTCAAATGGAAAAACAATTGATTTAATTAACTCGTTTGTGTGATTAAAATATATTATGGATTATTATGAAACTAAACATGAAAATTAAAAAAAAAATAAAATAAAAAGGTAATGAAAAGACAAAAATGTACATGTGTTATATTATAACTAAAAAACTCAAAATTTAAAAAAAATATATAAAAATACATAAAAACTATATTATTGTATATTGAATAATGATTATTATATATGTAAAATAAATGCCTCAGTCAGTATATAAGCTTGTATTTTTTATTGAAGCAATTACCGAACCCGATTTAGTAACTATTATGCGGTAGTTGGTATAACACGAACATTACGCTAAGCCCCGCAAAACTTAAATGTTGTGAATGTTTCAAAATTAAATGTAAATCTTGACGTCATGAGTGTTTTCAATCCTTAAAGTATTCGCCATTTACCACACACATCGAATAGTTATTTGGATCACAAGGGACGAAAAGTAAAAATTTCAACAGTGTGCGAGAGTTGCTGCCCGCGCCGAAGGCAAATTTTTACGTCGTCCCTTGTGATTCACGTAATTTTTCATTAAAACAACTACGAATATTGTCATTTTCGCTTCCCAAACTAATAGAAAAACAAAAGCAAATTTAAATGTGAAAACATTTCAAACGTTATAAATTAGTTAGCATCATAATCATCAAACTTTATAGACCATTAGTACCTTTCGGTGTGAAGTTTTTCTGTAGAAACCCCAGAATGGTGAACTATCGTCCTCCATGTCCTTCCATCGCCCGCCATCGTACGATACAACTCATTACGTATTGCTTTTACTCGAGGTTTTACTATGAACGTTTAAGCTCTTATTTGAATTATTTTGTCATTGACATGACGCTCAGACATTAACACGTCTAGAACAGTTGTGTTATGGAGATAATTAGAAGAGATCAACATTTCTTCAGTCAAGTCATGCGACTTTATGCTGATGTTCGTGATGGACAAAGTGTTGACGTATCTATTTGTCTCGGTTAGAGGTATTGAAAGGACTATCGAACTGTCACCGAAATGATTACTGCTGCCAAAATGTTGATTTTCTAATGAACTCCACAACGCAACTGCTCTAGATGCGTTAATGTCTAAGCATCATGTCTGTGACAAAATAATTCAAATAAGAGTTTATACGTTCATATTAAAAGTAATATGTAATGAATAGCATCGAACGATTGATTCCAAGTTTATGGCCTTTAATCCGTAGAGATTGACTTTCCACAGTTGGGTTTACTCAATAAAAAATTCTCTGAATTGCCAAGGAGATGGTTTGTTCGCTCATTGAAAGTCCCCTAACTTCCACATCTAATTTAATTGAATCTATGAACTTTCTCCTTGGTCTACTTTTTAGCCTAACACTCGGGACCTGTACTTCCAAATGCTTTTCGGTAGCCTATTATTACCCATTCTAAAAAATCATATCGTTTCTGAATTGTTGTTCTTATAAAAAAAAATTTCTGCGATATGCCTCTAAGAATTATGATTTTGGAATAAATTCAATTGAAAGTGTACCTTGAAATAGTCCTTTCAATTATATATTAAAAGCTATAAATGTTTCTGCAGTTTTTCTAACTGAAACTCACATCATTATTTCGTAAATAATCTAAGCATACGCTTCGATCAAAGTTATCTCAAATTAATTTTAATTTAGAGAACCGAAAAAAAGTATTTTCGGTTCTTTGTTATTTTCGGCTCCCATTTAGAGAAACGAAAATATTTTCGGTTCCCTTACCAATCAAGAGTTGGATTTTTTCATTTTCGGTTGTCATTTGGGAAGCGAATATGACAATATTCGTAGTTGGTGTAATGAAAAACCTATTATTTGTCTACAAAAGGCTATAAACTATGATATCTCGGTTAAAAATGACTCAATTTAACTCAAAACGACGATTTTTTATGATAATTGTAATTTTTTTTAAATAATTGTTATGGCCAATTTTCGAACATATGATGATCTAAAAATTAGACCAAATTTTTAATCCGTAAATATACGATTAATACAAAAAAAAACATTCTAGTAACTAGTACTGGATCCATTTAATCGATCTAAGCAATAAAAAAACTTTTTTTATCTTCATCATCATGTTTTTGGTTGAGCCAAAAAGCGTTTAGCCGACATCGCGAGACTTTGATGAAATATCGTGATCACAAAAAAAAGTTTGTTCACTTTATCTTTTCTTATACTTAAAGCCTGATGTCTCTAAATTATTTTAGAACTTTACACCTTTTTTTTATGTCGAGCCAATCATACGAAAAACTATGGGAAAACATGGCAGGTAAAAAATTTTGAAAATTGCTTTGCTCTTGGGGCAAAAGTAAAACGGATTTCAAGTTTTTTTCTTTACTAAAATGATCAGTGGGGTGCCCCGGATCGATTCTGACGGCAGGAGTTTAAAAAAAAAAATTAAACGCTACACCCTATTATATATCTAAGAAATTAGAACGAAAATCAGGAAATCACGAAAATTGAATTAGTGAAAATATGTTGAGTGGTTCGGGCCCAACTAGTAGAATTTAAGTAATTCATCAGGCCCACCAGAGGCTTAGGTGCTGGAGCTTTAGTGACCAATTTCTCGCATCACCGCAACATCGTATCATATTCATATTTTTGTCAATTTTTGTCTACAATCACATTCTCATTTCATCACCGGCACTCGATCAGGCAACATCTAAATGAAATCATTATAAAACCAACAACATTTTAGTTTCAATTAAAGGATAGAAACATAGGTCACAGTTTGGCACATTTCCTTCTCCAATCGGGAGATTTAATAATATCCACATAGATATTGTAGGAACCCTACCACCTTCGGAAGGAGAAACTTACATATTAACAATAGTCGACCGATTCACTAGACGGCCAGATGCAAAATCGTTACTGACAGAGGTTCACAATTCGAATACGACTTGTTCCATGAACTCAGCAAATTATTATGTACAGATAAATGTAGAACGACATCATATCATCCACAATCAAACGGAATGGTTGAAAGAAGTCACAGACAATTGAAAGAATCCCTAATGGCGCGATGTAACACCACACATTGGTGTAGCGAACTACCATTCGTTTTACTTGGAATAAGGGCTACTGTAAAGGAAGACTTTAAATGTTCCCCTGCAGAATTATTCTACGGTCAAGCTTTAACCATACCTGGAGAGATCGTAGCACCTACAACAGATACAGAATGTGTTAAAGAGGAAACATTCATTACAAACTTACGAGATAATGATTCTCCAGTAGCACCGGCCCAGTCACAATCACAATCCCGAAGTTACGCTCCAAAAACGTTACACAGTTGCACCCATGTATTCGTTAGGGTAGACAAAGTCGAAAAACCATTAGTTCCACCCTATACAGGACCTTTTAAGGTATTGAAAAGGCTAAGGAAATTTTATATTATTAGGGAGAACGGTTCAAATAAATCAGTTTCCATTGATCGTTTGAAACCAGCATTTAATACTTTCAGTTAGTAAAAATCAAATAAAAATTACAAAGAAAGTCACTTTCAACATACATATAACAGGAACTCTGATTAAACTTTTTTTTTTAAAAAACAATATTTTTTATTGTTATATTTTTTTTAATTTAATTTGTTTTGCACCTACATAGCAATGAATTATTACAGAAATTTTTTTTTCTTATTAATTTTTTTTTAAAGAAAGGAAGTTATGTAGTGACAAAAACAAATTTATAAATAAAAAAAACATCACTGCAACATCGTATCATATTCATATTTGTCACTACAGAGCTTCGATCCGCCTACTCAAGCTAACCAACTGACGTGAGCTGATGGGCTCAACTCACGCACACGATATTTGGTTGTTTTTCGTAAATATATTTTGATTATGTTTTTTGTGCAGTGTTGTAGAGAGAAAATAGGCGAACTTTTTTGTTCATGGTGTCTCTCTCTCTCCTCTCAGGTGCTGTAGAATAGGGTGTTTTTTTTTTTTATTTCCGAAAAGAGGGGCGCTACACCGTTCCTAAATGATCCCAGGATTCTGAAACTGCAATTGGATTTTTTTTTAAATGTCGGTTAGTGGTCGCGCAATTCGAATTTGTGTAAAATTTTGACTTTCCATATTGACCTTTGTGTATTGGACCTGCCGAAAAATCATTTATGAAGTTTTTTTTCTGAGTTTCGTTTTAACACATTCTTTGAGGCCCCCAGCAATAGAGAAAACTAAAAGTAAATGGAAATAAGTCGAAACGAGTTTTTGTCGAAACATTTAATTTGGCAGATTTTCATTATTTTCAATTTTTTCTTATTTAGGCTAGACATTTTCAGTGGAAAAACTATTTCGAAATTTCAGTATCGTGGCTCATTTGGAAGATATTTTCATTGCGTATGTGATTTATATGAAAAAATATCAAGAAATGGTGGAGTTATTGCCACTTAAGTGTCCAAAAACATGGAAAAATTGGCCATTTTTTGAAAGTGGCAAAGCTGAGCCCCCCTTGCCCCCCCCCCAGATACGGGCCTGACTGGCGGTCTATTAACACCAACCGACGGTCTATTAACACCAACCGGCCGGCGGTCCCAACCGACAGTCGGTTAAAATCAACTAATAGCTAGGAGAAAATTTTTTTGATAAAAATTTTTTTCGGAGAAAAATTTTTTTGGAGAAATTTTTTTTCTGAGAAAATTTTTTTCAAAAAATAGACATTTTTTCAGCAACTGAAAACTTCCAAAACAACTGATATTACAACAAAAACCTCTTATAAGGTAGAGTGTGACGCAGTCCGTGAGTCTGCTTCCAAAATCAATGATATCGCTTGAGGTGACGTTATCGCTGATAATACGCAGAAGTTTGTTTGAATAGAACCTTGGGTTCAAAGTTTTAATTTCCTGACAATTCAAACAAACTTCTGCGTATTATCAGCGATAGCGTCACCTCAAGCGATATCATTAATTTTGGAAGCAGACTCATGGACTGCGTCACGCTCGCCTCTGGCTCGTGCGAACACTATTTAGGACTAATGCTGAAAAAACCTCAGTTACAAAACTAGGTAGCTTTTACGCACTATAAAGTAACCGGGGTCGAAATTCGACTGATCATCAAACTTTCATGTTGATCTTCAATTCAAAAATTTTATGCTCAACTGTTTTCGACCGACCAAATCTTGACGGGCAAGGTATCACATCACACAAGATATCCAAAAACAACAAGCTCATATATTTATTTCACGTAATTTGACAACATATTTACAACAAGCTCTTGAATTATTTGGACTTTGCTCTCTGATGCCTGCTCATCATCTTTTTATTTTTCAACTCAGACTTCATTGCAACTATCGTCGTAGTAGAACTGGTGCTGCATTTTCTTCAACAACGATAGTTTTTGTCATAATATCGTAGCTCGTCCGGTTACTTCGGAAGAAAAACATAGCAAAACAAAATGGGAAGAGTATGGCCATTAACAAATTCTTGGCCAATGCTCGTGAAAGTGCTCTTCTGAAACCAAGATTGGCTCCTAGAATGTAACGCTGATCTGTTGCATGAAATTTCAAATAAATCTGTACAAATAAATATACCTGGAAACACTAGAACGCGGAATGGTGCTTGATTCAGGTTATTCAAATTTATGTTTTCGGGATCTAGAGGTATGATCGCTTCTATGTATAAAATACGAATCCCCATAACAATTTTTCCGGGAGTGGCGCCACCTAATATTTGCCCATGACCTTGCCGCGTCCACAGAGCTGTTTGATAATAAAAAAAAATATTTTCACATAATTAGAGACTATAGCTTACCTTCATAAAAGCATACAACGATTTTGGTAATTATTTCGATGTAAACCATTTCAGACGAAAACTGAATAAATTCACTGTAGTCATCTTCGATTGACGACTTGATTGCATCAAAGTCGAATCCACTGAAACGGGATGCTCTTTTTCAAATTTAATTATTCCGTTCAGGTAAAGAATACTTACAAGTCTATTTCAAAGATATCGATGATCATGAAAGCTACAATTAATTTTAGAATAAATAAGATAATTACGTCGATTGTTTCGGCAAGAAAGCGTTTGTACAAGGGCGCCAAAACATATTCAAATCCACCATTTTGATTTATAACTGAAATAAGTTTGTTGAAGAACATTAATAAGTCTAGTCAATTCAATTTTATTTTTTGTCTCATTTCTCACAGCAGTACCCAAACAAATTTGGTTGAAGTGGACCTTCAAAGAATCACGTTTTTGGCCGCTTTTTCAACAGATTCTGTCCAAATTCAATTCCGTAATCATTTTTACAATTCAGGAAAAAAAATAGTTTTTGAAAATGGGATAAGATTTGCACGATTTATGTAAAAAAAAACACGTTGGGCGCTAGTAGAGACTCAGCTTTAGGCTGATTCCAAAATCTCAAAATAAAAAAATGTTCTTCCATAAATTGTCGGGCATGCCTATGACTTTCGAACAAAAAATTTATGAAAATCGGAAAAGATTTACTCGAGTTATGTACAAAAGACCAAAACACACTCACACAAAAACACAATACAAATATCAATAACAAATAAAACTCAACCGATTTTCAAAAAATTTTTTTCTCTGAAAAGTAATCGAAACATCTTTTTTGGGATTGAATCTGGGCATTGCCGGGCCAAGGGTCACTGCGGATCGACCTTTTTTCCAAACCCGACCTGAGCCAAAACCGTACAAAAAAAACCCGGCTCGAACCGAACCCGATTTCAAACCCAACCCGAACCGATTTAGGAATGCTGACCATATATATTTTATTTGATTTCCTTGAAGAACTCGAAAAATAAAAAGACCCGTATTTTTTCTTTTCTCAAAAAAAAAAATTCTAAAAGTTATCACTGGTCAAAATTACAAAAATCATCGCACCCGATCGCACCCGCCATACAAATTGTTGTTGTAATCGTCATTTGCATGTGATATATAAAGTGATCTAGAGTGAATACTATTGCTCTAATGGAAAAAGCAAAAAACACGGGTATTTTTATTTTCCAAATTATTAAAGAAAATGTGAAAAAATTGGAGAATTTTTTTTGTCAGCGTTCCTTATTCGATCTAAAATGAAAAGTCGAAACGAACCGGATCTAATATAAAAAGACAACACAGAATCCGAAATAAGTGTGATATTCAACTGTGTATTTTGCTTGTTTACATTGACTTTTAGAGAAAATTAGTCACATCGGGAGCGTTTCAGATATTAATATTCGAAGTTCGAATACATGTTAAGCAAGTTTCCCCTAACATTGGCAAATGTAAGGGAGGGGTCGGGTTTAAAAAGCGCGCGATGGGGAAGGGAGGACGCGTCTCAGGAAGCAGAAAATTAAAGATTTGATATGCTTCTGGTGCACACGTTTATACCCCCCCCCCCCATGTACTCAATGTACATGATTTTCAAATTAGGGTTTTTTGTGGTTTTTATTTGTATTGGTATTTCCTCACTTCTAGAAATGAATACCTAAGTACATTATTGGTTCTGTAGGGTTGGGTTCTCACCAAGCCAACATGCAAGGTGTATGTTTGAATGTTCAAAAATAGGCCCTGCCTACATGCATAACCTTGCTCTTGCTTACGCTTATATTCACACAAAACTCCTCGCATGCAACATAACGCTCTGCAGATCGCTGATAATATTTGACGACCGAAAAAGCGGTCAAAACATCACTTTTTGTCGGTACGTGAAAATTTTTCCCGTCTTTGAGAAACGCACGATTTAATAATGAAAAATGGCGAGGGGAAAAATCGCCCAGTTGAATATCGTCCGGGACGTTATTTCACGGACAATATTAAACGCGGAGGATAATATCGTCCGCGTCCACGGACGTTATTATTCTCCGCGTTTTTACGGAGGATACTATCGTCCGCGTCCACGGACGTTATTATCGTCCGTGTTTTCACGGAGGATAGTAACGTCCGCGTCCACGGACGTTATTATTGTCCGCGTTTTCGCGGAGGATAATATCGTCCGCGCCCACGGACGTTATTATCGTCCGCGTTTTTACGGACAATAATATCGTCCGCGTTCACGAACAATATTAACCTCCGTAGTTTAAACGGACGTTATTATCCTCCGCACAAATTACGGAGGATAATATCGTCCGCGTACACGGACGTTATTATCCTCCGTGAAAATGCGGACGATAATAACGTCCGTGGACGCGGACGATATTATCCTCCGTAATTTGCGCGGGCGTTATTATCCTCCGTAAAAACGTGGACGATAATAACAGAGTTCGGATTTTTTTGATTGATTTTCGAAAAATCATGATTTTAATAAAAAATGATGCTCATAAAAAATTGAGTATCACAAAATTTCAAAAAAATGATTTTTTTTTATTGGTTTCTTTTTCGTTTCAGATGAAACTAAGTTCATTACATTGACTTTTACAGAAAATCATTTTTTTCGAAAATCATGATTTTTTAATCATTTTTACTCAAAAATCGTGAGCATCACGCTTTTTTTGTTGATGCTCAAATTGATTTTGATTTTCAAAAAATGATTTGATTTTGATTTCCGAACCCTGAATAATAACGCCCGTGCGCGCGGACGTTATTATCCTCGATGTTTTCTCTGAGGATGATTCCGTCCGTTATTTGTATCCATGGACGTATAAGAAGAATATCTCTCTGCCGTAGTTTGCACCGTCACCGTGTGGTAATTTTGATAATTTTTTGTGAAAAGGAGGCAGAGTGTTGAAAATTCCATGATTTGAAATGATCAGTTCAACTATCATATCTCGACTTCTCAATTTTTTTTACGTGTCAGAGTGGAGAGCCGCCAAATTTCAATCGGATCGAGTAAAAGGGGCAAAAGTGTAATCACCCCGTTAGTCGCCACCGAACTTTTTGGTTAGGTGAATCAATATCTGGATTTCAGTGTAAAAAATCCTAAAAAATTTACTTATACAATTCGCACTCCGCAGACATGTCAGTCAACACTTTTCTAAACTTCCCGTAGAGATTGTAACAGTTCTTGGCAATGATTTTCCAGCAGTCAAAACCGTCATGCGTTGCAAAACATATAAACGGTCCCCAACGGCCTGCTACTTCAATGTCTGTTCTGCTGTTAAACAAAATTTTTAAAAAATATTACCGAATTTATTCCCACGACACAACAACGTGTAAAATTTTTCCTCTTCCTTGTCTTATTTGTAGAAAATGTTACGTAGTTAAACGAAAAATCGATTTCATAAAAATTTCAACAAATTCTTTAAAGAAAAATTTAATTCGAACCACCCGCTGGGTATTTCTTAGTTAGACAGTTATCATACACTTACTCAATACATTTTTCACTATTTGTGCTAAACTGTGCTATAAATTTTATCGATTTTCCACTCATTCGCTTGGCTAACCATAAAAAATCGGATTTTTGCTATTAAGACAAGAGGCAAGAAAAATTTATGTTTTTGTTATTGTTGGAACAGACGTCCAGCGATGGAAACCAAACTACCAGCACTCTATCTATAACATTGAATCGATCAGACTCTGGACGTTATTTGTCATGCCGAGCATACAATCATGCCGTGCCGTCAGATGCTTTGGAAGATGGATGGAGATTAGACATTCAATGTAAGTTAGATCAAAATGTCATAATAATATGTAAATGGACGTATGGCACAAAACTTAATCTAATTTCGTCTAATGTGTCATTAAACTAGAGAGATATGAAACATTGTGGTTGTTCAATTCTGTGTTCGGACATTACAAAGATTCGTATCGGAATATCATTTCATTTCGATTCTAGTTACTCAATGCAATTTACCGCTTAAAATCATGTAAAACTGATATAACGTTTCGGTTGAAATGAAAATGAATGTTAGGCATCTCACTGCAGCATAGTTCGTGAATTTCCTTAATTCCTTATTTTCCTTTTGAATGCTCCTAAATCTACTAATGCCAACACCGAAATTGAAAATAATAATGCCGGAAATAGACGATAAAGCAATTGAGAGAGGTTGGCGCATGAGAGAGCTGTCGTATGAAAAGTGAACAGGCTCCAGAACTGTTTGTGAGAGTAATAATCTCTCCAATACTCTATCTCTCTATCTGTATTATTCATATATTCTCTAAGCTAAAATTATATGGGCCTGTGGTGCTAGACGTCCCGAGTTCAAATCCAGCGGTTGATATTTTCTTTTTCGTGAGAAGCTTTCCTCACTTAACAAAAATTGTTGTCGCTGGAATCGAACCCGGGCTCATCAAACCACGTAAAGCTACGAATATCTTCCTGAGATAAATTGTTCATGCATTTAAACTTGATCTGAGTATAAACAGCGTGAAGTAATTTTGTAAATGCAGTCGTACAAAATTGTTCGGGAGCCACCAGAAGGTAGCCTGCTACACAGTTCTCATTATAGCCGCTTCGAAGATTGTGTTGGAGAACTTCCAAAAAAATTATTTCATGGGTATGATCTTGCAAATCTGAATTCTAGCTTCCGGAATTAACCATCCCATTCAGCAGGAAGGCTTCAAATCAACCGCTGGATTTGAATTCGGGAAGAGAGAGATAGAGTATTGGAGATTATTATTCTCAGAAACAATACTGGAAGCGCGTTCATTTTTCCTGCGTCAGCTCTCTCATACGCCAACATCTCTCAAATGATAAAGTACAAAATATTTATGTTTTCATTACATGCGAGTAATATCGCGAGTACGTGCGCAAAATAATAAGTTGCAGTTTGCCCCATAAGCAAAAAAAAAAGGAAGAATTAAAACTGATAATTCTAAAATATGTTTCGACCGCAGGAAAATAATATTTTGATTCGGATTGTGACACCAAAAAATAAAAAATGATCACAAGAAAATAAGATCCTACCGCTCGAAAATAAGTAGTGATAACGTTCACAAATTACAGAGGAAAAGCAAAAATTTGATCGCGAGAAAATGGTAACTTGATCGCTAGAAAGTGATAGTTTGATCGAGAGAAAATGATAATGTGATCGAGAGAAAATGATAATTTGATCGAGAGAAAATGATAATGTGATCGAGAGAAAAAGATAATTTGATCGCGAGAAAATGATAATTTGTTTGCCAGAACTGTGAAAACGGTAAAAAAATAGTCGAATGTGTTTCACCTTTTTTTTTACGGAATGGAACAAAAAGGCGTGTCTCGAAATTTAAGAGAATTTTTTCTTTTACGAAATTAAACGAAAAGGCGTTTCGCTCAATTTTAGAGAATTTTCACTTTCACTAAATGGAACGAAAAGGCGATGAATTATTATTTTTATGATGACCAATTTCATATTTATAGAAATCGGTAAATATTTTACCGCTATCAAAGAAATGCTTTCTGGCGATCTTTTTTTTACTACCTTTAGTTTTTACTTTTACGGTGATCATTCCGCGATCATTTCAAGACATTCAAATGGCAACATATGATGGCCATCCAATTGATCCCACAACCACTCACGTGCACTAACACAGGCGTGAACGATATTCATACGATTTGCTTGTTCTGTAAACGCGTAGAGCTTAGGAAACGGTTGGTTTTTCGCACGTTTGGTTCTCGTAGGTATTTATGCGTGTGAAGGTTGTGGGTGAAGTTGAACTGAAATGCGATGTATATGATGATTTCGAAGTTTCCGGCACTGTATGACAGCAGTAATATCGAGAGACATTATATGGGGGCTGGGTTCCCCACATGGAGTATAAATTTGATGAAACAAATTGTCATATAGAGACATTACGGCGACGAAATGTCAAGTCATGGTGACATTTGTTCACATTATTAGTCCATCTGGGAAACCCAGTCGCCATAATCAAGTCTCTGGTATTATCAACAAAAGAAAGTTTCTGAATATTGTGTAGACGGCTAATTCCATCGGTAACACATACATTGTCACTACCATGTCACCTGGGGAACAAATGCGTTTTGTCTCATGTTAATATCAATCACATTGGAAGGATGAAAGAGATGAAATTCGTTACCCAGGTGACGGTACATACCGATGCAATTAGCCAGATGGTAAAAAATTCAAAAAATTTCTTCTACGATAAGAAAAAAATTATTAAATTCGACCGATAAATAAATTAAACACTACCGATAAAAAATTGCCGATAAAATCATTATATTATGTATTATGTATGTGATTCACATAATTTTTCACTCCCCAAACAAATTTTCGACAACAATGAAATGGCTGACGCTATTGTTTGCATCAGTTACTTCCGGCTATCTTGAGGTCTATATTACGTGAATCACAAGGGACGACGTATAAAAATTCAATCTGTTCGATTGCAGCCCTTGTCTTCGGCGCTGGCAGCAATTTTCACCCAAGTTGAATTTTTATACTTTCGTATTAAGTTTTACATGCTTCATATTAGAGCAGAAAGTAAAAAAATGTCAATTTTGACATTTGTTCGTTAGGCTCTGATGTGAAGTATGTAAATAACTATGACGTATTGGCTGCATCGATTCATGTTTTTATCAAAGAATGGGATTGCCAAAAAATAACGTAACACTTTTCTCATCAGTGCTGCCATCAATTTAAAATCGTTATATCTCAACAAGTAAGCATTTTCCTCGGTCGAATGTATGACCTACCCCAAAATACCCCCTAATATAGGAATAGAGCCAAAAAAATACTTCCCTATTGAGATATAACCTGGCTATACTATAGCATGTACGGTGGGAACGGCTTCAAGTGTCTGAACGTCAAAAAGTCAAAACTGTCGATGTTCGGAAAACCTTTTCACTGAAGCTTAACTAAGATTTTTTCCATACGGGCCATTCCACGAAAACTCCGTTCCCACGCTCGAAATGCTATTCATAGAAAATGGTGAATCAGAAGGATTGATCCTCTAACTCGAGTTTAGTTAATTTTCTTTCACTATCATTTTCTAACTGCTGAGAATTTCACGCGTGGGAACGTAACTGTCCGTGGAATTGCCCATACAATAAAAATCTTACTTTTTTGCCATTAAGTCCGAAATTCCCACTGTACGTGCTGTAGAATAGCCTTAAATTTAAAAATTGATAGCAACACTGAAAAAAGCGTTACGTAATTTTTGGACGATCCCATATTCATTCTATATCTAGCACGCCATATTATTTGTGTCGTTGACGATATGCGAGAACCGTTGTCATGGGTATAGAATGGTCCAAAAAAATGTAAGGTATGGGGCTCCAACGCTTAAACGATTCTAAATGTGTCCCTGAGTAAAAGTGTCTATGGAGCCGACTTGATCTGAAGTGATTTAGGTGGTGCTCAAGAGCAAAATACTAAAAAAATCGCGAAAATCAGAAGAAATGCCGCAGCTCCACTCTGTACACTCTGCACTAAATTATCGTGGATTGTGAACATGTGTAACGTTTCCAACGGCACTCTACATGACATATTTGAGATAAAAATTGAATATTTTGTGGCCATTTTAGTGAGGTTCGTCTAAAAATATTCACGCGTACAGACGTACCTCACTAAAATGGCCGAAAAATATCCAATTTTTATCTCAAATATGTCGTGTAGAGTGCCGTTGGACACGCTACACATGTGGCTTTCAGAAAAAAATTAATCCACGATAATTTAGTGCAGAGTGTACAGGGTGGAGCTGCGGCATTTCGTCTCATTTTCGCGATTTTTTTAATATTTTGCTCTTGAGCACCACCTAAATCACTTCAGATCAAGTCGGCTCCATAGACACTTTTTGTCAGGGACACATTTAGAATCGTTTAAGCGCGGGGGCCCCATACCTTACATTTTTTTGGACCACCCCAATGGGTATAGAAGAGCGATAAAGCGCATTAAAAAAGAAGTTAATTTTGGATTCAACGGAGAGTCACCGATGATTTACAGTGGAATTACCGATGATTCACTAGGGAATCCCCGCTGATTCTTTAGGGAATCACCGCTGATTCTTTAGGGAATCACCGCTGATTCTTTAGGGAATCACCGATGATTCACAAGGGAATCACCGATGATTCACTAGGGAATCACCTATGATTCTTAAGGGAATCACCGATGATTCACTAAAGAATCACCTATAATTCACTAGGGAATCACCGATGATTCACTAGGGAATCACCGATGATTCACTAAGAAAACACCGATGTTTCACTAGGGAATCATCGATGATTCACTGAGGATTCACCTAGGAATCACCGATGGTTCTCCTCGGAATCGCTAGAAAATAATAATTTCAACGCGAAAAAATGATAATGTGATCGCAAGAAAATGATAATGTTATCGCGAGACAATGATAATGTGATCGCGACAAAATGATAATGTGATCCCCAAGAAAATGATAATTTGATCCCAAGAAAATGATAATTTGATCCCGAGAAAATGATGATTTACTAGGGAGTCACCGATGATTCACTAGGGAGTCACCCATAATTCACTAGGAAATCGCCGATGATTCACTAGGGAATCACTAATGATTCACTAGGGAATCACTGATGATTCACTAGGGAATCACCGATGATTCACTAGGGAATCACCGATGATTCACTAGGGAATCACCGATGATTCACTAGGGAATCACCGATGATTCACTAGGGAATCACCGATGATTCACTAGGGAATCACCGATGATTCACTAGGGAATCACCGATGATTCACTAGGAAATCACCGATGATTCACTGATAATTCAACTAGGAATCACAGATGGTTCTCCTCCGAATCACCGATGATTCACCTGGGAATCACCTATGATTCATCGGGTAATCACCGATAGTTTACGAATCACCGGGAAATCACCGGGAATCACCGACGATTCACCAGGAAATCACCGGTGGTGTACAGACGGGCGGACAGGAAGTGTAAAATACTCCAATAGAATGTATTTATTTATTTATTTAGCGTATGGTAACAATCTTTGTAGTTCTTATATGTATTTATCTACGAAAATATATTTTTTATTCTCCGCTATCGAAATGTAACCACTCTAGGGGATTTACCATGAATAAATTTGTCTTGCGAAGTTATGGACACATGAAAGAAAACACCACCGGCGCCAATCGAACCGGCAAACCATCACAGAATCTGTTGGAAGCACAAAATATACGGCAATGTTTCATCTTATTTCCTCTTTTCAAACTCCTTAATTTCTCCTTATGTCTTCACCTAACAAAGAAGTTATAATTTGAGTGGGATGCCTGTGAATGGACCAGAGTATAGAAAATTTGTCTATCTCGTCGATACGATTACAAAAAAAAAATTATTAATATGGTATTTTGCAGATATACCGGAAACCGTTGTTCGACTTGGCACATCGTTAGAACCAGACGCCATACGTGAGGGTACAGATGTTTACTTTGACTGTCTTGTGTCAGCCCACCCAACCGTTTATAAAGTCGAATGGAGGCATAATGTAAATAATATGAATAAATGATTTGCTTCCTAAGCGAAAATAAAAAGAAGAAACCAAAAAAAAAAAAGAAAAAAAAAATGAAAAGAAACGAAAAACGAAAGAAAATTACTTGAAAATATTTCTTGTATTTTTCATTCGTTTTCGTTTTATCGTTTTTTGTGTTCCTTCTTTTATTATGCTTATCAAAATATATCATTTTTGCTTTTGCTCATTTTTTTTATTAGATTTCTTCTTCCATTGGACAATCATAATTTTTTTGAGATACATTTCCCACTGTCGTTTCTTTTTCCGCTCCACAGGGACGTATGCTGCCACATAACATATCACAAGGTGTAATAATAAGTAATCACTCACTGGTGCTTCAAGGTGTTTCACGTTCAACAGCTGGTAATTACTCATGTGTCGGATTTAATGCGGAGGGCGATGGTATCAGTCTACCGTTTACATTAAATGTGTTGTGTAAGTTTGTTTTTAATTCGGTTTTCGGTAGTACACTTATTCGAATACAATACACGAGTTTTTTTTGCAATTTATTTGAAAATAAAATCTAAATTAAACAAACAAAGTGTATTGTGTTTACCAAAGCAACAACGAAAACAAACAAAAAAAGTAATAAAATCTCAGGAGAACGGTAATTTTATCCGTGTAATTATCTCATAATTTTGCTTCTTGCAAATTTGTTTTACCCGCAATGGTAAAAGCATGAAAATATTTCGATAAAAATCACATTTTTGCAAATGAAATGTGATTTTACGACGGATATTTAATGTCCAACGCTTGCGATATGACCCTGAAAGACGCTGTATGTGATGAAGGGGTCCCACACTCGCAGGTTCTTTAAAATTTTTTTTTTAAATTCGCGCCCCACGCGAAATTGTGCGAAGTATACAAACAGGGGAAGAGACGCGTATTAGGTACGTAGTACTCGTAAAAATGGGGAAGTGTTGCATGCCAATTCTGAACTCATCACACTCCGCGTTACTTCCCCTGTTTATGTGCTCTGGAATAACAATGGCCATGTGCACTTAACACAAATTTTAACGCTGTTATAGATCTTTGGAACCACCGAAACTAACGACAGCGCCCGGAGAATTATCTCCCGGGAATTAAAGCCCGAAAAAATTGGAATTCTTGAAAGTTGTATATTGGAATTATCACCCGGGGAATTATCACACGGGAATCATCGCTCGGAAGGTCATAGGTCATTTTCCTTATGGAAATTGGGTATTTTCCTTGTACAAACTGATCCGCTTTAAATGTGAGGATATATTTTTTTGTCGCAATAAATACAGCTTTCGTTACAAAAAATAATAATCTTTGTTCCAAAAAAAAAATGTTTTTGTTA
>CM055403.1:190610174-190754379 GCA_029228625.1 Pseudolycoriella hygida | reverse complement strand
TTTTTAATTTTGTTTCGAAAACAAAAAAAAACTTTTGAAAAACAACAAAAACTCAGAAAAAACAAAAATAAAACTAAAACAAAAAACACCAAAAAAAACATGGTTTGTTTGAGTCCGAAATGTTGTCGTACATTCTCCGAACAAATCATACGACAGAAGAATTCGTTCGCCTACTGAAATCCTCTGTACATGACCGACGTTAAATTGTATTGGAAATTGCTGAAAGGGCAATATTGAAGAACCCGTCCAAAGCCACTGCGAAAAAAAAAAAAAAAAAAATCCAAAAAAAATTTTAAAAAGCAAAAAAATTTTTGATCTAGGGTCAGCTTTAAAACCATCCCAGAGCCCTAACGAGAGGCTTCGGACCCATACTTTCATGGAAAAAAATTTTCTTTATAACAATGTACAGAAAACCTTACCATTAGATGAATGTTCATGAAAAACCACCGACTATCGTGTTCTGTCGCACAGCGTGAGTTGGGCCTACACTAAGAACCCTACAGTCCGATTCACTCAACTAATTTGAAGAGCGATTTTCATGCTAATTTCGCAAAGACATAGCCAAAAGTTTCACCGACCTTCGAAAAACCATACGTTTTCACCAATTTTCTTCGAAAGTCCCATACTGATTTTGTCTAAATTCAATCCGGTTATTATTTTTTCAATTATTTTTCAGAAAAAAAAGGTTTTGAAAATCTGATAATATTTACCCGATTTATGTAGGAAAAACACATTTGGGTCTTAGTAGAGACTCAGTTTTAGAACCCTGTCTGAGTACAGAAGCCCAAAATAAAAAAAAATTTCTACCTTTCAAACGAAAAAAAATTATGAAAGTCTGCAGTGATTTACTCGAGTTAAATAGAAAACACCACAACTTACTTAAACAGCCCTAGCTCGGCGGTCCATGTGCCGGCAGTGCCCAGAATTAATACCATAAAAGATTAAATACTTTTAAGGGAAAAAACAGTTTCCGAAAATTGGTCAAGTTTTCCTCGAGTGTTGAGAGACAGACGGATGCGCAACATTTTTTGGCATTTTCCTCTTATTTATACACCGAAACGAAAAAGAACCCACTCCAGGGTCGAAATTCGTCTGTTTATAGACGTCGTAGTAAGCGTAATAGACCTCTTTTTGACAAGCTTCGTACGTGGCCTGTGACTTATACTCGCATGGGCAAAAATATTCCCTTCAATTCTCTACAACATAACGAAATGGTGGGTCTGGTATTTGTGACGCAATTTCTTGCACAACGAATCTTGCTTTAAAAAAAGGTAATCTACTATTAAGTGTTACGTTAAAGATACTCGTAAAAGAACGACGAGAGTGATACGTTAGGTTGACGAATTGATTATTGATGTTTTTTGATGAATAGATGTTTTTTGACTAATCTTCAGACATTTTGTGCGGCACAAAATTGAATCTCATCGTGAAACCGTTTGGCATACAGCTGGATAGTGTTATTAATGCAAGTCGTACTAATATATGTGCAATATAGTGCGAGGTTGAAGAAAAGTCCCAGTGCACTATATTTCATGTTTTTTTCGTTCTCGACTAAATATGGAAAAACAAAAGAATTAAAGGAAAAAAATTAAAAAGATCACTCATCAAAATTAATCATTGATTCTAACTCAAGTACACCACATTGAAAATAGTATGCTCTGGACTGAATGTCAAAATGTTTTGTTTAATTTATTCGACAAAACGAGCATTCAAGAAACTTTAAAAAAGTTGTTCTCATCCATTTAGTGTTTGTGTTACAACATTTTTCAATCATTCTCGGTTACATATGAGACCATGAGTGATAATCAAAACAAATATTTGAATGACTTTCGTTCATGTTTCCATGGTGATTTCATCCGTGGTGACACAATAACTTCGACTAATAAATACATAATTCACAATATCAACAAAACTCCTTTTTAATGCACTTTTTGCCTGTTGGGTTGATACTATGAGTTTTTTACTCCATTTACGATGTCCTATGTTACTCTTTTTTCTAAATTTACATTGGCCATATTTAGTCGAGAATGATAAAAACATTTTTTTATTTTTTTATGGATGTCAATAAACCTTCCAATAAAAATAAAAATAATAAATGTACTTAACAATTTGTAAAAGGAAAATATTATTAATTACTGAACAATTATAAAAATTATAAAAATTTCCAATTTTTTATAGGACATTTATTATTTTTATTGGAAGAAAATGATTTCTTTATTGGTGCCTAAATAATAACCCTTTCGGTGGTCGACATTTGGTTGTTTGAAGTGAAGACGCTTTCTTTAAATATTCGTATTGTCAAACCATATGTATCGAAAACACCTCAAACGTTACATTTTTCATTTTATTTAAAACAAATTAGCATTTCATGGTGCATGCGGACAGTAGATCAAATTACAAAAACAATATAAAAACCTTAATAATTAACAAATAATACATACAAATGAATCTTTAGTTTTGATTTAGATTTTAGCAGCATTTTGTTAAATTAGTTCTAAAAGTGTCTAAAGATTTCTTTTCATTTTAATTTTTCGATAAGTTTATTCATTTATTATATTAGCAAATTTCCTCTATTTCCAAAAAACTTTTTTCATTTTTAAGTTCCATCGAAATTGTGTAAGTGATCAATAATTAACAACTGCAGCCTCCTTCAGAATCCTGCGATTCTCCCGAGCATGACGTTTGTGTTTGCAAATCAACAGCTGTTTTTGTGAGGAAAGTTAATTTTTGGTTAAGGAAAAAAAGTGAATTTTCATATTTTCCTGTTGCGTAAAATTTTATAGGTAAAAATCAGCTCTATATTTGTGAATGGCCCTTAAGACAATATCTCTAGTGATAGGTGATTGCTGAGGTAGAGATCTGCAACTTTTCATATCTTACCATACCAGAAATTTGGTCAATGGACAAAAAAATACACTCCTCAGGACGCAGAAAAAGCAAAAACAAGACATTGCGTTTGTAATGAAACACTTGTGGAAAAAACGATGCTATTTTAATTAGGTCAGCATATTTTATAAACCCAATTTCATTCGAAAAAGAATTATGTTTTCAACACAACCTTTCAATTCGCAAGTCTCAAAATTGTAAAAAATACCTATACCAAATCGAACGAAGAAGTTGTAGACCTTCTGATGAGTGCTCATTTCCCCGAAACGAAGCCAGTTGATCGAATAGAAAAGCGATCTCCACCTACTCCAAATATGACGATTGGCAAATGGCAGAGGAATTGTTAACGGAGGAAAAGTTAGAATTGTTGAACTACAAAATTGTCAACCTTGCGGCGTTTATAGACTTAGAAGGAGATTTTAACAAAGTCACATTCAAAGCAATAAAGAGAGATCTGAGGAAGTTTGGAGTAGATCGAACCCTCGTAAGGTGGATAATGTTTATGTTAAGTAATAGAATCCTAATGATCAATCATTTGAGAGTCAAGAAGGAAAGATTAGCAAACAGAAGCTGTCCGCAAGGTGGAGCAATGGGAAAAAATGTGACTGATACCATCAGTACTGCACTGGATTTATAAGGCAATTGTTAAGATAATCCTCCGCTATAGCTGTATGGCTTGGTTGCACAAATCAGAAGTCAGGAGAAGGCACTGGAGCCCGATCGAAGGCAGAAGAAGGCACTGGAGCCAGAACGTGAAGAATTTTAATATGAAATTTCAATTCCGCTGGATGTGTGGTAACCGTTGAAGTACATGTACATGTACAAGTACATGAGTTTCAATTCAAACGTTTCTTTTTAAAATTGTGCCTCTCTTATACTCCTTATAATACTCGTTCTCAATTTCGCGCCCACAGTGCTCATCTTCAGGGGTTTTGTATTAAACTGAAGTTTCGAACATTCATATCAGTAAACGATAACAGGTCATTACATGCTTCAGTAAGATAAGCATTAACTGTAAATGAAATCGTAACAATTTCTAATTCTCTGAATGATTTGTCTCTCGTCCTGTGCTCACTGAGGGCACTGTTATCTTCTTAATTTTATCCTCACAACCAAATAATTCGTCGTCAGATGTATCTTCGTTCGTTTCGCTCGGCAAATCTATTACCTCTTGTTTCTAGAGTGAAAAGATTCAATACCGGTGACGTTTTTTCGTCAAGATTTTCGTTCAAAAGGTTCTAGTGCTTATTTCTGTGTATGTGGATGTAATATTTTATTTTCCAATGGTCGTCGACTTCGCATATTAATTTCAGGTCACTTATGTGAATCTCATGTTCTGAGCTGAATATGTAGCTGTCTTTGTTCTTTATTTTGCTGATTTAACACGTTGATTGTATCTGACAAAGAGTTTACGTATTGTTACCCGAAATATAACCACCCACAACAGCTGCACTGAATGAGGTAGAAACATAATTTGAAAAAGGTTCGATTGTTGATTCTCCTAATTGCAGGGGATTCGGACTAGCTCCGGAAACAGTTTTTGGGCGGCTGCCAGAAGTTAAGCAGCTTGAGAGCTAAGCACCTGGAAGACAACGTTCAGAGATTTCTTAGAAAGATATAACTCGAACCTGGCAATCGCCGATTCCGATTCGGAACAGCTTGGCCAGATCGTAATCGACTGAATCCGAAGCCTTTAGAATAATCAGTATATACTGAGTTAATCGACACTAGCTGGCAGTTACTCAGCGTAACTACCCGGCAGCGGAACCAGACACTTTACAGTGCTGCTCCCGACTAATCAGTGCCATTGGCACTATTATTATTACTGAGTGGATCTCTAAGTGTACTGGTCTTCATCTAAAGCCTAAATTATATTATTCTCATATTCAATTAGATTGTTGGTCGTTGACTTGCCTTCATGCTGGCGTTTGTTGATTTTATGTCTGATCTCTTTGAGCACATAATAGAGAACGAGTCTTTCAAACAAGAGAGCGATGACATTGAGCATACATACAGGTCTATGAGGCATATATAACTAGTTATGAAGTAAACGTCTCCTTTTTGGAATATTAAAGTTAACGATTGTAAATTATTTTTGTAAAATTTACAGCATTACTTCAATTAAAGAAAAAAACAACAAAACAATAGTTACATAGGCCTTTTTGAACTCACGCGGAAATATACCTTCTTTTAAGAGTTTCGTAAAGATCAGGGATAACTGGCGTGAGAGTATAGATGCGCTATATTTTTGTTGTTTTGTTTGAAAATTGAGAGACATTGTAGATTGGTTGAGTTTTTTTGGCTTGAGAGTTCATTTTAATTGAAAATAAGAAGAGAAGAGAACATTTCACAGATTTCCTTTAGGTTATGGCTTGATAAGTTTGCTTTCTATTCTTCGTATAAGCCCAAAAAATCTTAGGATCTTTTTTTTCATATTCTACTTTTTCATATAAATTTTATGGTATTAGGCTATTAGGGTGGAACCAAACGAATCAAAACGGAAGGTTTTAGCATCACTGCTCAAATGTGCAGAACACGGACAACATTAGCAAGGTATACCGCAGCCTTTTAAACGTAAAACCCCCAAATGGCTAGAAAACGTGACGAGCTTTGCGTAGCGGCTCAAAAACGTGTGATTAAGTGTTATTTCACACTTCTATTTTAGTCATCAAAAAGAAAGCAAAAGTTAGATTGATAGTTGTTTACCGATAATTTTCCAGATTTTATGTAAGTTGTAAATGATAAGATTGTTTGTGATTAGTTGTAAAAACTAACTGCAATTTTGTTTGTACTTTACAGTTTCGTTTTCTGCCCTGAAGATGCCAATAAAAATTGGCGAAACGCCGGCAATCTAAAACCTTATTTTTATTCTGACCAGAAAATTGACAAAACATCCCAATACCACCGGGTTATCAGAATTTAATTTGCTTGGTCAAGTTCAACATCGATCCGAATTCCATCAGCGGATCATCAGAAAAATTAGGGTCTACGTATGGCTCTCACCGATGAATATTGACTATAACGCTCTCACCACCCGATTTCTTCCATTTCCTACGTAGTCTCTCGTTACTCCCTAAGAGCAGAATAAATACTTTGGAATACCAAAAGGGATATTTTCGCTATACCTCGCCTTGCGAACATTAAGAGTTATGATTGCATTCAGTATAGAATATAACCTAGAACCTAGGCACAGAGCGCTCGAGCGGGAGTTCTGATAGAAAGTTCCAGCTCTCAGGATCTAATTTGTCCCGAATGACGTTTTAATCTGCTTTCCTGAAGTCAAACTTTTTATATTGAAAATCACAGTATCGTACTTTAAAACTCCTTTGTTTCATTTTACACTTCATATATTTATTGAGTAGGCATTTCGGTTCATCATCAGCGAAAATACGTCTAATATTCATAATTTCGCATCTACGTACGGCATATATGTGTGAAGAGTAAATCAGGAACATTTCTAAACAATAAAAGTAAAACCGAACATTCAATTTCTATCCGAAGGTTCTTATTTTGCGTAATTGAAGAGCGGAGACGTGATTGTACTTGGATCTACGTTCATCAATTTGTCGCTGTATTTGTTCACGAACAAGTTCTCTCCCATAATCGACCTGTGCTCTACTGCGGACATGCTTTATCAAGTATAGGTTTTCCTCGGTGATGTTTGTATGAGGGGGTTCGTTGTCCCATACGTGTAGCGCTATTGCTGATTTCAGTGTTTGGTGTATCTACTATATGCAGGTGAGATGCTTAGAAAATCGTTTTTCTACTCATTTTTTTGATTGAACTACGTATATTTTGGAGCGATATGAGCAGGTAATTTTGTAGATTTCGGGCTTTTTAAATGTTTCATGCTTGTCTTTTGTGTTTCCAAACAAGTTTGCATTTTTGGTTCTGTTTAAAAACACTAATTAGAGGCGAAATTTTCTGAAGTAAGGTCCTGAAATATTTCCACATTTGATTAATAAAATGCTTCACGAATGCTGGACCTCCCAATGATATAGTTTTTCTGCTCTTTCAAATTTCACATCCCAAAAATTTAGCTCCGTACTATGTATGAAGTGCAGGTAGCCAAACTTTTGCGAATGAAAAGAGAAAGAGCA
Source organism: Pseudolycoriella hygida (assembly GCA_029228625.1). NCBI lineage: Eukaryota > Metazoa > Arthropoda > Insecta > Diptera > Sciaridae > Pseudolycoriella > Pseudolycoriella hygida. The sequence continues at coordinate 190,747,393 of CM055403.1, read as the reverse complement.
GAAAAACTGTGACATTGAAGAGTCTCGCATTTGTGACGCATTTTTTTAAATCAAATGTGAAAATATTTCAAAAGAATTTTTGGCGCAAGTATCACCCAAATTGATATCAGTTATTTTGGAAGAAGGGACGAGGGCTTGCGTCACATTTCCCTTTTAAAAAGGGTTTCTGTTGTGATATCAGTTCTTTCGGAAGTAGAAAAATTGTTTTTGACGAATTATATACAGATTTTTTCCGAGCCGCTGTCATCGCCAAACCGAAGCTCGGCTGCTGCTACTCTCATGGGCAAAATTGATCCCCACAACTTTCTCTACAACACATCAAAAGTTTTTTTTGAGCCCCCGGCTATTTTCCGACATTTTGGTGGTCACAACACAACAACTTTCCCTTTGACACCAAACCTCTATCTCGAATACCCAACCGACCCAACCTTTGTCTCGAACTTGTAAGAAAGAATAATCCCATACAAAAATGCTTTTATATGGGATTTGTATGAGGGCTTCTAGAGCCGGTTGACACATTTTTGAAAATCTCAGATGACGTAGAATCTCCTTCTGAAGCTCACTGGAAAATTTCAGGAAAAGGTAATCGAGCCGTTTTCGAGAAAATTGCAAAAAAGTCTTAATGAGTGAAAAGACACTTCGCAAGGGGGAAAGTCAAGTGCCGGAGTCTACGAAAATTTTTTTCTTAACTTTTTGTTGCGTCACGGGCGCATTGCTGCCGCTCCCCCATGATTTGAGAATTTTGAGTTGACCGAGGGATATCGTGAGTTGTCCGATTTTTTATAAGCTCAATGAATCGTGAGTTGTCCGGTATCCAAATGCCATGTAAGTATCAAGATTTACTGACTCGTTCAGTTACTGATAATTTTTTCTTCACACAAATTTACTTGGACAACTCTCCGTTTTTCACCTTAGAGAGGCAAAGTGAACTTACTGCAGATATTTGTACACATTGTTATATGAATACATTCTACATCCTTGAACTCCAAAGATTTGCGAATTGTTAGTATGTATAAAATATGTAACACTTATTGAGAATTTGCTAAATAAAGTGAGCCTGCTTTCCAAATTACGTTTTTTCGAGGATCGGCGGGAATTACATTTCTTGCTGTTCCCGGTTATTTTTCTGTATAGTACTTCAGTTGAAACAAGTAAGTCCCAGTACACAGTTCAACCCAAATTTCGAAACGAAAATCTTATCAATTCGTTTCTCTGATTTAACATCATTATTGACATTCTTTTTATATAAAACCAGGTCAGGACCCGATCTGGTTTTCTTCCGACCTGGAAATCCTGGTCAAAACCAGATCAACAAAACCGGTCGTGACCCCATCTGGTGGGTAGTAATCATTATGAATGAATTGTCGTCCTGATTCGACTAAAGTATTGTATAAGGGGTGAATAATGACTTTTTTCACTTTTTTTGCAATGCCGTAGCGCATTGTTTACGCTCTCCAGGTTTTGTTCCAAAGTATTTCGAGATAGTCAATATAATTGCTCTCACCTGACTATTGAACAAAATAAAAAAACAAAAGCAAATAAAAGTAACTCTTTACAATAATCAATTATTTGTATTAAAGATAATTCAGAAACATAAATTTCAATTATTGCTTGAAAGTTAACCTAAAAATATATTTTGCTTTATTTTTATTAATAAATTAAATTAAACTAAATTAGCGAAGTTAACAAATTTATGACATTAGTACCGAAATAGATACTACAATCGGAAATTTCGCTGATGGAAAATCAAAAAATTATATTAGTTTTAAAATGGTGACAACTGGTTTTAAATAAAAATAAGGTGCTATGAATCTTTACATCACAAAAATGAAAAATTTTTATGTAACTAATTGAATGAATAGTGATATTAACTAATCATGGAGCGCTGATGTCAGCCCATCATATAGGGATTTTTTTTCCAAATTTCTCAACTGATTGGGGACATTTACGCTAAAAAATCTCGACGTGATTGAGAAAAACGAACTACGTATTCGAAATCAACTTGCTTTCATAAGTTAGTTCTAACTTACAACATTCGTAATCGCCAAGTTCAATTTCATACACACATACATCACCCAATCCAGCATTTTCTGATTTTTGTCTAATCTAACATTTTCCACTGTTTAATAAGACCTATTTCAAAAACTCCCAAGTCAATATGATCGAATTCAAAAGCACCCGATCGAAAATAATATTTTGATCGCGAATTATTTCTATTACCGTAGCAAAATATGATTTTGACACCGATAGATAAAAAATAATCACTCGGAAATGAGATTCTACCGAACGAAAATAAGTAATGATAATGTTGAAAAATTACCGCAGTTAAGTAAAAATTTGATCGCGAGAACTGTGAAAACTGTCAAAAAGCAGTCGAAAAAGTGTCTCGCCTTTTTCCTGTTACGAAATGAAAAGAAAAGGCATCTCGCGAAATTTTAGAAAACTGGTCCTTTAAGGAAATGAGACGAAAAGGCGATGAATTATTATTTTTACGGTGACTTATGCTATATTTATAGAAATCGATAATTATTTTACCACTATTAAAGAATTAGTTTCTCGCGATCAAATTCTTTTTTTTACTACTGTTAAATCTTAGCTTTACAATGATCAATTTTCATTTCCTCGCGAGCAATCATTTTCCCTTTTTGTCGCGACAAATCTTTTGTTCTTGCTTTTTTCGCGATCGTTTTTATTTTTTTCTCCGATCAATTTTTTTTTCCTGCGATCAGTTTAAATACATGCCGTTCCAAAATCGTCTGGTTTAAACCACAATGTCTTTCAACTATCCTGATCTTCGCGAATACATTATAACGTGATGAGTCGTACACATTTTGTTTTGAAACGATTACTACTATCGAGTTTGGCTCTTATCACAAAATGTGTCCTAATGTTATGAATTACTTTTGCGGCGTCCAATATAATATACTGTTATTCTTTATATATAGTTTATATATAGTTTTCAGTTACAGATTACGGTGACAAAATCAAACTTGTAATAAACATTAGCTGTAAATAATTATCAACATTTATATAGCTATGAAGCAAGATTGGGTCGGGTTTTTCATTGGTTGTGAATCATTTACTTAATTTTGTTGGTAATTTGGCGAATTTCTTTCTTTGAAAATCTTCGTTTATTTTTCTCCAAGTTTCTTATAACGGCAGTATATTTAGACATTATCTAGTTTGTTATGATGTGCATCTACATTATAGAATGTGACATCTGACATCTCATACTACCATCTCGAAAGTGGCTAGACGTTCTTGCGAATTATTGGAAACGTTGATATTTATCGTTATAAAAACATTGAACATAAATAAAAACCTTTTTTTCTCGTTTTTCTTACTCCATTAAATTTTTATTTGTTTTTGAAATTCTCCCGATTTTGCAATTTTAATGTTGGCGTTAACATCGCTAAAAATTTCCATTAGCGAACCCAACCTTGCTATGAAGATATGTTTGGTTTATAGCATCCGAATTAAATCAAGATTTAAAGATGACATTACCGAAGCATAAAGTTTCATTTGATCGACATAAGCAACATAACAAAGTTCAACCAAAAGATAAGGGCCATTCCATGTAAGGTTATGAGTGCATATTTCAACAATATAAAATATACAAATTAATTTGGAGGACTTTGCCACTTCACTCCCTCACATGCGGCGATCTTCAAATCGCCTGTGGTGGACTATAATCGAAATAAGGATAATAACATCAGGCTGGGATCTGTGTAGTAATGGATATGTTATTGGATGTCGGATGATATTGGAATGGGTGAAATTAGACAGTAAGTAGATCAATTTGACTGGGAACTATTCAAAGAGGCAATGTTGTGAAATAGATGTTACAGTGGAAGAATTGGATAGTAATTGACGTTGTAGTGACGAAATAATCATAATCCGGATTCGAAGTGATGGCGCAAAAGAAGTCAATAATAACGAATTGAATTGACGTCAATAGGTAAAATATAAAGGATGCAAATCAGATTCAATAAACATTTTTATCAACTACCTGTAAAATATTGTATGTAAGTGCTGCCAAATATTTCTTTTGACTCGTAGGATTACAGCATTCGCCTTCGGTTCATGCAGCAAACCTCCTACGAACCAGCACATACGTAATGTAAACTACACTGAGACAAGCCGAAGATTGTGCAACTTTTCATAATTTTTGTTTCAGCTGGCAATTTATGAATACAAGTTATACATAGTTTGCAGAATACTTGAGACATCAAATCGAGGGGAAGTCACGTCGAATTAACTTCATATAAAGAATCGAAAATGGCTCGAAGTGATTACCCCTTCACATCTAGCTACGTGTGTGTCTGTAAATCAATCTCTTTCAATTTCTTAACAAACAAAAATAAATATTGAAATTCCTTGTCAATGTCAACTGCTCGACTAAGTGGAAAATGAATCGATTGCAAATGGTTTTGAAATACCTGACAGTAATGACTTTTGAAAAACTGAAACTTTTGAAAAAATGTAGGCTTAGATATTTCGTGTACACATTCATCGTATTCAATCAGTATGAACGTCGTTATGGGCACCAAACACACCACAACTACCCAACTTTGGAAGCTTGAGTGAACTTTGGGACGTTATTAGTTGTTATATTAGCGAGTGATGCGATTAATTCGCGTAAGGTTTGTGTGAAAGCTCAACTTAGCAAAATATTTTTTCCATACAGGAAGAGAATCACAAGCTTGTGCATCTTTCTTATTTCTCTTTTATATCTTTTTTCACGCATTCGCTTGCATTTTGTGCATGTAAAACTCGGTTTTTCGATGAAACGAGCTAAAACGAAACGTTGCACAATCTTACGATTCTTCTCCTGCAGTTTAGTTTATATGACAGTGCGAGAAAGGATTTCCATATAACTTTCTCGCACTAGTGCGAGAAAGTAAGTGACGAAATCGTTGACGAAAACGTTGTTCGATCGTTGTTCGCCTCGGGTAGACATATGACATCTCTTGCAATACAACACTAGTATCGAGAATTTCTATTAATTCAGTCAAACAAACTTATAACTACTCCTTTAGAACCAAACATTTAAAAACAAGGCTTAAGCAAATCAGGCTTAAAGCCTTGTGGGTCTTTTTTCTTTTTTGAAATTGATCGAAATTGCCATAAGCTATTGTTGTAAATTATAAAATTTTAAAATTGACTGATATAAATACGAGTGCTGACCGAGTAATTTCGTTAGTCGACTAGCAGCTCTCTAAACATGTACGCGAAATAATATTGAAGTCAATATTCACTATAAATTACAAAATTATAGTTCTATAATTCGTAATTATAATTTTATAATTTGTAATTATGATTTAATAATTTGTAATTTTAATTTTATAATTTACAAAAATTATAATTACAAATCCTAAAATTATAATTATAATTTTTTATTGTAGTCTATAATTATAATTTTATAACTTACAAATTATAAAATTATAAATTGGCGGATATAAATATGAGACCTGGGCGAGTAATTTCGTTCGTCGATTGTCACTTGTTGATGAGTAAACATCTCTGTAATAATAAAATTGATTTTCAGCTATCTAATATTTTCATGGCTCATGCAGTTATGAAATTGTTTTCAGTCTTGCTGTAAGAGTACTTCGCTTGCGTTTCGTATACATGTCAGTGGACTAACTTAAAGCGATACATGTCGGTCATCCAACGATGAATTAAATATGATTGTAGCTTTGAGTCACATTGGTTACAAATGTGGCTGGCAAGAACGTCGACTATTGGACAGAGAAGTTTTTTCATGGCTCCAACAATTATTTGCGATCGCTGCTACTATTATGCACTATGTGATTGCCCGCCTCATTAACTTGCGAAATTTTTGATCAACTCATAGCTGACTTTGCAATATTTTTGCCATGAGTGGAACAGACACCGGACGGACGGACGAATGAAATTTTTACAATAGGGTATTTTTTCAGGATCTATTTGCATCTGTCAATCCGGTAGTGGCACCTGACAGAAATCAGTTTGCTAACTCGGAGGGTGAGGAAGAAATTACATTAGAAGAGGTGACACGGAAGGTCAGCAGGCTGAAGGCAGGAAAGTACCCGCTGACTGGAGCTTCGGTGTTATTGCTCCGATCTTTAAGAAGGGCAACCGTAAAGTTTGTAGCAACTACAGAGGGATTTCACTTTTGAGCGTGGTCGGAAAGGTTTATGCTAGTGTGCTAGTAGATCGGGTTAGGGTTATAGTGGAAGAGGTTCTGGACGAGGCTCAGAGTGGTTTCAGACCTCTGAGAGGGTGTCAGGATCAGATCTTTTGTCTTAGGCAGGCTATAGAAAAGCTCTTTGAGAGGAATATTGATCTGTACTTATCATCGACTGCATCATCGACTTGGAAAAGGCATTTGATCGGGTACCGAGGCAAAAGCTGTTCGAGGTGCTTAGCGAATACGGGATTAATGGAGGTTTATTGGGCGCCATTAAAAGCATCTACTCAGGGAGCAAGGCTGCGGTAAGGATAGATGGTGAAATTAGTGAGGCTTTCGAGGGTAATGAGGGCGTTCGTCAGGGTTGTTGTCTCTCTCCTCTTCTGTTCATAATTTTCATGGACAAAATCATCAAGCAGGCCAATTTGCAGGGGAATGTGGAAATTGGGGATGTAATTATGAAAATCCTGGCCTATGCGGCTGATTTAACCCTATTAGCAGATAATGCCGATGATTTGCAGAGGGGGATTGACTGCCTGAATGTAGCATGTGAGGAGTACGGGATGAAGATAAGCGTCGGCAAAACAAAGGTTATGCATGTTGGCAAGTTTAGGAAAGACGTTAGTGTGCAGTTTAAATGGGGAGCAGTTGGAACAGGTTTCTGAGTTTAAATATTTAGGAGCCATGTTTTCAGAGGATGGCAAGTTAGTTAGGGAATTTGAGGAAAGGAGGAGAATGGGAAATGCGGTGGCCAGTCAGTTGAGGTCTCATGTGTTTAACAGGAAGAAATTAAGTAGTGGCACAAAGTTAGCTATTCACAGATCAATCTTCAGGCCAACAATTTTATATGGTAGTGAAAGTTGGGTGGACTGCGGATACCTTGTGTATGACTTGGAGGTTTCAGATATGAGGGTTCTTAGGAGCATAGCAAAAGTGAATCGGAGGGAACAGTGGGACAATCATATCAGGAACGACGACATCAGAGAAAATTTAGGGGTTAGGTCAGTGGAGGAGGCGGCAAGGGTTAGTTGTCTGAGATGGTACGGGCGCGTTCAAAGGGATGGGTAATAGTAGGCTCCCAAAGAGGATATTGAATGCACAGGTCCCGGGTGTACGTCCTAGGGGTAGGCCAAGGAGAAGGTTCATAGACTCAATTAAATCAGATTTAGAAGTTAGGGGGCTTTCACTGGGCGAGCAAACTATCTCCTTGGCAGAGGATAGAAGGGTATGGAGGGGGGTGGTCAATGACCACCGGGTTGCGGCTTAAAGACCCCACACCGGAAGGTATAAACGGTCTATAAAGTTTGATGATGATGATGATGAGGGTATTTTTTCTATAGAAAAAAGATCTAAAAACTTTCCTTATGATTTTTGTATCGCTGCCGAATTAATGACAATTTTCTGTGGAATTTTGAAAAGATGAAATGCATTTGAAAGCAAAATTTTATTTCTCAGGTACAATTTGTTTTCAATTGCATTTTATCAAAAAAAAAATAACTTTCACGATTTTTGCAGCTGAGAGCAATTGATGTTGGAAAAAGTGTTTTCCATGATTTTCTTAGGAAAGTTCAAGAAGTTATAGTATGTATCGATGGTTGCATTGGAGTTTCATGAACCGCAAATTCACTCTTAAAATTGCTATATTCCCAAAAGTTACATTCACTTTTCACCTATCAAAAATCTTGTTCTAACAAAAGTTTGAACCCTAGACATTAAAACCAAACATAAATTAATAATTCAATTAACAAATTATTAATTAATTGATACAATCTTTATCATCTAGTTTTGAAGGTTTATTTGCAGATAATAAAATTCCACTGTTCGAACAATGGAATTCTGAGAAACCAACGTGTTTCAGTAACTATATTCCCATCATCCGGACTTGATTCAAACTAAAACATTTTACGAGCATATCTTGAGGAAAACAACCTACAAACACAATTTTATCTCAATTAATTGTGCAAACAAATATATCTCAAAGCGACAATAATTACTCAGATAACACTCAAAGAAACAATTATTTCAAACAAACCCCGCTTTTGTAATATAAAACCAAACATGTTTCGATCAACGCTTCTAACCGTTCGGCTATGGAGTCATGTAATCGCAGTTATCACAATTTTAATGCTATGCAAATAAACTGGTGCTTTCATAGAATTTTTGGTAAAATAGAGAAATGTTGCATGATGTTGTGTTTTCTGGTACATTTTTTCGCAACGAAATCGTATAAAACGTTGCATGGAACAAGTTAGATGTTTTTTCACACGATGTGTTTATTCAGTGACAAAAATAACTCCGTTTCGAAACTTGTTGCATAAATTACTATTTTTTAATGTGACTATTCGTGATTGAGGATGTTTTTTATGAATGTAATGTATGTGCACAGTGCAAGCAGAGTATACGAAAAAGATGAACAATTTAAATTAAATTCAGGGAGTTGCGGGAATGGTTAATTATTTTCATTTTAGCTATCGCAGTTATGCATTGTACGCTCTTGTCGACTTGATTAATTTAAACCTTAGTTTTATTGGTCCTCAAATGTTCAATCAAGTTCCTATCGAAATTACTAATGAAAATTTTTATTTATTTAAGAAGAGGCTTAAATTATGGCTTCTGGAAAAAGAGCAACTTAATAAATTATCCAAACTATATTTATTAAGATGAAGTGATGAAAGGAAAAAAATGTTGTTTTTTTTGCTTTTAAAAAAAAAATTAAAAATTATTTTGAAATTTTTATTATATTATAAACCAAATTCCTTTATTGAAGAAATTCACTGGAATTGGTCTTTGAAGATTCAATTGTTTTGTTCAATATTACCTGTTTTCTATCTTATTGCTTTTTCATAATTACAATTGTGTAAACTTATTGAAATAATAATAAATAATAATAATAATAATAATAATAATAATAATAATAATAATAAATAGTAAAATGAAATTTAGAAATATATAAATCGCTAGAGAGATTTCCGAACAAATTAACCGATTTTTGAGTTTTACACTAATTTTTCCTATTAGCTCGGCTGTGTGTGGCTGCGGCGGGATCAATTTTTCAGTTAGAACCAATTTAAATTGGTAGCATGACTAAGTAAAGCCATGAAACATGACGATCAGAACAAATGAAAAGAAGATCCCCAAACATTTGTGTATAAATTATTGATTTTTCAAGCTATTTATTGATTTGTTCGGAAATTTCTCTAGCGATTTATATATTTCTAAATTTCATTTCACTATTTATTTTAGAACTTTCAGGTCTAAATTAATAAAGTCGACAAGAGTGTACAATACAAATTTTCGATGGCTACTATGAAACTAATTAACCATTCCCGCAACTCCCTGCGTAAGTTGGTGTAAATTTCTTAACAGTGTAGCAGCCAGTAATAGGGCGAAAAAGAAATTGGTTGGTTTGTGTTGAGAGTTTACCACGATAAACATTTTCCAAGCCTTACTATGTCTACTAAAAAAAAAATATATTAACTATGTCCCGACTACAAATGGGCAGTCGTTTTTTATTTTGCATTTTCCTTGGAATCGTTTTAATTTTAATTCTTATCAAAAACTTTCAAAAGCTATCAAAACGTAATTCGATAATATTCTTAAATAAATTCAAAGAAAAAGTTCATAAAACTGTTGCTGAAGTACAAAAACCCAAAAATAAACTATTTATGTTTCAACAGGCACAACCACCTTCTGGATCTTTCGTTTCGTTTGGCGAGTCCTTGAGCACTACCTCTTGCACTAATAAAAAGAAAAAATTAAGAAAAAATGAGTTAAGGAAAAAAATCAAAATTACAACTAAAAATCATTGCTACTAATAAAAAATCACTATTTTCAGTCGGTGACAGGACATTTTTTTATTACGATACGGACGTTATTTTCCCCGCGAGCGTTATTTTCCCGGCGGGCGTTATTTTCCAACTGACAGAACGATTATCTCCCAGTGTGCGATATTACACTCTAGCCGGGGATATATCCCACCGCCTAGGGATATTTTTCCCCGGGAGGCGTTAATCGTTCCACATGAATGAGAATATCTCCCGGCTCAAAACTCACAACACTATGGCAGGACTATACCAGGCAATGAATTTACGATCCGGTGGAAACTAACGTCCGCCGTGTCGCCGGTGGAAAATATCACCCGCCGGTTGAAAAAAAAATGCCCGCAGGGGGCTATTTCCCCGGATCTGTGGAAAGTAAGACACAATACGAATATCCCTCGGGGTGATATTTTCCACCTGAAAGAGAGATTATCTATCGGCGGACGGGCGGTATTACACTCTAGTCCTGGGATATTCTCATTCATAGCCTTTCTTTCCGGGTGAAAATAACGTTCGAAGGGGGAAAAAACGCCCCCTTGAAAAATCTTCATGAAGAAATGACGTCATGTTTTCGTTCCCAAGGGCTGATAGACGGGCTTGGCCCCGTCGCGACGTGAAGGTGAAGCCAGGTGCACCGAGATGTAATGAAATGGACACCGAACACCCGCAACTACAGCGAGCAAATGGCAAATAATTTGGTGATATTTTTCATTTCTAATTGGCAGTGCTGTTCGATTTTTTTTTGTACGTGTGTTTGCCAGTACTTTCTTCGTCATGTTTTTGCAAAATCATCCTTTGAAAAACCCGTCTGAAGCAACTGTTGAAAAAAATTCGAAAAAAAAAATAAAAAATAAAAAATAAAAAAAATGTTTGGGGTAGGCCAACCTTAGACCCATTGCCCTAAAGAGAGGCCTCGGAAATATACTTCAATGTACAAAAGAGTTCCCCTCAATTTACTCAACGACATAGCAAGGCATGGCCAAGGCTCTTTTTTCTCTACGATATTGCACAGAGCCATTTCAGTGCATATTTCGTAAAGACATAAGTCAAAACGTTTCACCGACCTTCAAAAAACCACGTTTTTTATCTCTTTTTCGACCGCAACCTCGAAAGATTTTAACCGATTTTGTCCAAATTCTATACCGTAATCATTTATCATTTATTCATCATCAATTATCTTTCAGAACAAGAATTACCCGATTTATGTAGAAAAAAACACGTTGAGCCCTAGTATAGACTCAGTTCCAGTTAATATGTAGTGATTTACTCGAGTTACGTAAAAAAACCAAAAACCACTTAAACGGCACTAGCTCCCGATAATGCCCAGACTCAATATCATGAAAGATTTTTCGATTACTTTTTTCTGTATTGTTGTGTTGCTAGTTGAGCAACACAACACTTAGGTAATTTTCGATCAAAGGAAGAAAAGTTTTTGAAAATCGGTGAAGTCTTACTCGAGTTATCGTGTTGACAGACAGACGAACGGACAAATCTTTGTTAGTTAGACCTCGAAACGTAAAAGTACTTAACAGCCGGGTCGAATGTCGATCGGTTACGACCTTCGTATCTTCGTACGGGTCTAAAAAACATTTCGTGAACTATGGCCCCAACCCAAAATAAATGTTTTGCTATGTATGTACTACAGAAGATTAGGCAGTGGCGCTTTATCGAACGAGCACTTCGGGTTAATGTCCTGCGGCGCCGCGATTTTGAGGGCGCCAAATTTTCAAAAGAAAGCGAGCGAGTACTTCATACCACACAAAAAAGGCGTACGAAGGCGCAAATTCATTGTTACTATGTTTATAAACTTTGACACCCTTATAGAAGAATTCGCTAATGTAAAAGCTAGAAAGCAAGAAAGAAAATGTGATTTGTATTACTAAAGCACGTTTTTAAAAACTAAAAATTTGCTACGAAATTTTTAAAAACAGGAGCTCCAATTTCTTTCTTCCCTTGGGCGTCAAAAACGTAAAAGCGGTACTGAAAATGGGTGAGACATTTCAATCGACGTGTATGGGCCAATACAAGTAAATTTAAAGAAAATCTTTATTAAAGCACATATATTTTTATAGTTATTTGGATGACAAGACGCGAATGTAAAAAATTCAAACCAGTGTAAAGTTTGCGGCCGGAACCGAAGATGAGGGCCGCAATAAATCTGTTTGAATTTTTACATGCGACGGGCGGAGAATGAGGGCATTTTTTTAATGTTACACATTACGTGCTTCATAAAAGAGCCGAAAGTAAAAATATCAATCCAGGCTTTTAGAGCGAAATTGGCGAAAAATATTTATATAGAAAAAATGAAGCGAAAGAAAATGTCAGTACCGGAAGGGGAAATTTTGCATACAAAATTTAGCTGGGGACAATCGATTTTCATCAATCAGCGTAGCTCTGAAAGCGTAGATTTTGAGGGTGAATGTTTAATTAAACATTTTTTATGTATACATGTAAAGTGCAAGTCACCTAAAAAAGCACTTTCGGCTCTTTCCTTGTGATGTAAATAACTATTCTATACATGATACGATAGAAAAACTGATGGTCAATGTTTGGTCGGTCGGTAGTGTCAGAAATAATCAATTCTTTTTTTTTAAATAGTTGCACTTCTCCAACAGACGGCGACTGTTAACATCACTGTTACAATTCGCTAGACCCGACAGCATCTCTAACTGAGTTAAATAGATACATTAACAATTGGTCCTTAATGCCATCAACATAGTAAGTTGACTTACCTGATGATTAGCACGAGATGCCGAAATGTTGATCTCTTCTAATAATATCCATTACGCAACTATTCTAGATGTCGTCATACGAATACTAAGTTTGGAAATATTTATTTTCTCACTCTCAATTTTTATATAAGTGAGTGAGAGAATGGATATTTCTAAACTTAGTATTCATATGACGATGTGTTATTGTCCGAATCTTATGTCAATGACTAAATAATTCAAGAGCTTACGTTCATATGTAAAATATTGGGAATGAGTTTAAAAAAAAAAGAATTGATTCCAAGTTTACGTGCTTTAATCCGTAGAGATTCGAAGAGTATCGAAAGACTTTTCATCGTTGAGTTTACTCAACAAAAATTCTCTGAATCAGAAATAATCGTAAGATGTCCCTTTATTGAATTTCAGTCAGAGTTATGAACAAGATGAGCTCATCAGAAGCTGTACCGTGTAGCGGCGTGGTTACTAGTCAATTTTTCGTCGCAAATGCAATCTGTTATTCGTTTGAGAGTCATCCTCTCATGTAATAGAACATATTATTCACGAGGATTCCGTCCTAAAAAAGACATCGTGAAGTCAAAGTACCCGTATTTAAGGTAAGGGGAATGCGTCAATGTTTTGTCGTGTGAATGTATTGTTGCAATTTGTTTTGGCCTTTCTTGATTTTCCAAGGTTTACGTCACAAATCGAAGGGGAGGGAGGTTACAGCTCGTGTGACACAATCTCGCAAAGCCTCGATTTTATGAATCACGCCTGTGTAGTGTGTATGCAATTCCCATGTTCCCGTACACGTTTTACTAAAATTAAGAACGGTTGAGATTACAAATCAACAAATTAATTTTTAATTAAAATGTTCCCCGCCGCGCCGCCGCCTCGCCAAGAAAAATAAAAAATGTATAATCCATAAGGAAAAAATGTCAATAAAAATTGTGAGATATTTTGATTGAAAAGGATACTATCTTCCGGAGGCTTGTTTTCCGTTGAATCCATTCCAGGCAATGCAGCTGCTACTCTTCGAAATAACTAGAAAAATTTTCGATGTTCAGATCGAGGTTAAAATATTTTTAAGCAGTAAATCTTACTTGTTTCACATTGTAACCAGCCTTTGCACTTGTTTCTATAAACATAACATTTAATTCTTTTGCTTTTCGTTCACCTTCTTCTGTTGACACTTGACGCTTATCAGACAAATCTGTTTTGTTGCCAACTAACATTATTATCACATCGCTACCACGTTCTGTTCGTACGTCATCGATCCATTTTGATGTTTGATGAAAGGAATTAGCGCCTGTGAGTAAAATGTGAAGATTCAAATCACTTTTTTTCGATTGACAGAAAATATCAGCAGACAGTTTGTTTTAGTTTCAGTTTTAGTTTGAATTTTAAGTATTGAATATTTTCTGATAACGTATTTGTGCACAACAATAGTTCGACAAGGATCAGGAAGATGCGGGAGAAATCGAAAAAAATAATAAAATTCAGAAGTGGAACGTTACTTCAACTCTTGTTCATACATGACGGGCGATACTAGTTGTCAAGCATCTGGTTTTAAATTGTAAAATAAATAAATCGACATAAATAATTTTTCAAACATAAAAAAAAATAAGACAATTTCTTCGACACGAAAATTAGTCCTCGCCGGGTCAACGTTAAAATAAGCAAAACGTCATCAAAAGATTTTATCCTGCTGAATGTTTGAAAATCCAATACAACGAAAGGTATTTACACTACTAATGATTTTGTCCGTTAATTGTGTAAACTTTGTTTACACCCTTAACCAACTGTGGCGCAGAACACGACAAATTTGTAACAATTAGAGCAATTTGAGTCAATAAAACAACTCCTTTTCAAAATTTGTCAATATTCATTTAATTAATTAATATTTATTATTAATTTAATTAATTATTTATTAATTTATTAATATTGACAAATTTTGAAAAGGAGTTGTTTTATTGACTCAAATTGCTTTAAGTATTTACACTCACAAATTCATACATATGCACACAAATGTTATCGAACACACATAAACAGAATCAATGAAATAGTTATTAACTGCATTAACGATATAACCGAAGTCGGTTATTTCCTCTTAAATAAACGCGAAGCGCACTCGCAGCTGAACGTCAATTTTTGTGGCAAAACAGTGAAGTACAATCCAAACCCAAGGTACCTTGGCTACACGATGGATAGAACTCAAACACACAAGCCGCATTTGGAAAAAGTTGGACAAAAACTAAAGACCAGAAACAACATCATGCAAAAGCATGCTGGGTCAACAACGAAATTTCGCTAGTGGCCTAAACGAAGTCCACGAAGCAACCCCCGACGCATTGCTTTGCCTACAACGTTTGGACATAGACCTGTGACCCCCGCTCGGCTTGACGCATTAATCGTATTAACACTGACGCGAAATAATTCTTCAAGAACCAATTTCAAAATTAAGACGTTGTAATTGTTCATTTGTTTATACCATCTATAATATAAAACAAAACATCACTGCACCTCACTACACTACATGTCACCACGCCTCACTACATCTCACTGCACCTTACTAAATCTCAGTACATTTCACTACACCCCACTACATCTTACTACACTACACCACATCTCATTACAATACACTACATCTCATTACACTACACTACATCTCACTACACCTTAGTACATCTCACTACATCTCACTACATCTTAGTACATCTCACTACACCTTACTACATCTCAGTACATTTCATCACACTACACCTCACTACATCTCACTACACTACAATACATCTCACTACATTACACTACATCTCACTACACCTTAGTACATCTCATTACACAACACTACATCTCATTACACCTCAGTACATTTCACTACACCTTAGTACCTTACCTTATTACATCTCAGTACATTTCACTACACTAAACCTTACTACATCTCACTACACTACACTACATCTCACTACACTACACTACATCTCACTACACTACACTACACTACATCTTACTACACTACACTACATCTCACTACATTACACTACATCTTACTACACTACACTACATCTCACTATATTACACTACATCTCACTACACTACACTATATCTCACTACAATTCACTGCATCTATAATATAGAACCCAACGTCACTGCACCTCACTACACTACATGTCATCACTCCTCACTATCTCACTACTTCTCACTACATCTCACTTCATCTCACTATATCTCACTACACCTTACTACATCTCACTACATCTCGCTACACTACACTACACATCGCTACGCTACACTTGACAACACAACACTACATCTATAATATAAAATACATGAAATAGCAAATTTTGTTATGGATCATCTCCATAAGATGGAGGGATAGAGATTTGTTCAGGAATCTCTTCGTAGAAGTTGAGTACTGGTCATTACTGAGGAATGTTGGCAAAAGATTTATCCTCCAGAACACGCCACCATCATCCCAGTTCCACAACTCTAAAGTTTTCAATACTTTTCATAAGATTTTTGTGTTTTTGAACTCGAATATGCCGATGAATTAAATTTTTTGTACCCATACGAATTATGAATCCTATACGTTTATCATGAAGTTTGTAAATTTTTGATAAGAGTAGGGAAGTAAGGGGAGAGCATCGATCATGGTACTTTTAGATGCCGAATTGCAAAAAAAAATTTGTCAGTCCTTCCGTCCGTAAACATTATACGTAAACAGTGAATCTTAACCGATTCTCAAAATTTTTTTCCCCTGAAATGAAATACCAAAACTGGTGGTTTTCGTTCTTATGTACATAACTCGAGCAAATCTTAACCGATTTTAATATTTTTTTTGTTGTAAAGATTAATGAATGTCATACATTTGATGGAACTAATATTTTTTTGAGTTTGGACTAAGCTAAACCCAAAAAAGACGTCGAGTACGGTCCTATATGTTTTTCATGTAAAATGCAGCAAAATTACATTCGATTTTCATGGTTTCTTTTTTGAGAGGTAAGCGAATGACTAACCGTATTCAAGAAAAAATTTGGATCCAAGGCCTCTACTTGGAGCCACAGGACGGTCCTGAGGCCGGCCCTGGGCCAATATTTTTTTGCATTTTGTAGAGAAAATTGAGTAGAACATATTTTTCGATAGAAGTATGGGTCCGAGGCCTCTACTTAGGACCAGAATATTAAGTTTAATCAGTAGCACTTATTTGTCAAGGGTCTGTCCCCTCGCCCCCTCGCCTGCCAAAACGTCGCTGTTCCCCTTAGGCATCCCAAAAGGCGTCGTTTGCCACATTGCGAAGGCTACCTCCCCTTGACCTATGTTTCGATGCCCATTTTTTCACGGCCTGTTGCGCTATTGAACCCAAACTTGATTGGGGTTGTTTTTTCCGGCGATATTTAAAGCTGGACTATTAGGTTCGGGAAATTTTGTCCGTGAGGATATTTTTGGCGATTTTTTTTTTTTTGTCCGAAGATATTTTGTCTGATCACCCAACTTCTGGGGTTCCATACATTCCGGTCGAAGCCCGGGTAACCACGCAATCTCTATAATACACAACATCACACAACACTGCATCTCACTTTACTACACTACATTTGTCTTCGTTCCTACTATACGCTTGACGATAAGTAGTAATCTAAATCGGCTTAGTAGAGCTGGAGATTTATTTTTTTTTCGATAGTTTTTCTAAGACATTCGTTCTTCTACGACATATGGAAATAACGCGTTAGTTTTTTTATAAATCGATTTTAAGTTATATACTTAAAGTAAGTTATATACTTAAAGTAAATTAACATAGTCACGGCCAAAATAAAAATCACAAAGGAAAAACAAAAACTAAAAAAGAAAGATAAAAATATGATAAAAGATCAGTTTGTGATTTTTTTGTGATCAAAATCAAAATATAAAAAAACGAACGCAATATTTCCATATGTCGTAGAAGAACGAATGTCTTAGAAAAACGAAATTTATCGTACGAAAATATTAAAAAGATACAGTTGAATGGTTAATTAAGGATGAAATAATTATTAATAAGTTATGAGGTTTTTCAAAAAAGGCTTCTATAACGAACAATTGAATTCCTTCAGAGTTCGTTGCAGTAAAATTTTATTGAATTACATTACTATAATTGAATACTACATCTCTTGAGTTGCCATATATCCCGGACGAAGCCCGGTTAACCACACTAGTACGAAATAATAATAATAAACGATATAAATTGGTTGTAACACGCGTGCGAAGATTTGCGGTTTCCGAGCCAAAGGCGAGGTACCGTAATCGCACAAAAATTTTGAAATTCACGCATACACGACGGACAGTTCCCGAGCAGGTCATTCGTATACACGTTGTGCACTAATTATACATTATACATTATGGATGTTTTAATTTCTATTTTAAAAATATAAAACGAATTTATTTTGATATGTCGTGAAGCACTTTTTTATGTCAAATTAAGTTTATTATCAAAGTAAAATACAAAGAATGTTTTGACTTTTCATATCCCCCGCTCATTGGTGGCATTATGTAGGCTACATTTGATATTCCGTTGCATCGTGAAGACGATAAAAAATTCGTTTTTTCGAGAAAATTTTTTAGTGCAGAAATGTTTCGAATTTCTTAATTACATGGGGGAAGGGGGTGCTCTAATTGGTACGAATTCGTGCGATAGGGTCAAGGGTGTTAAAAAATCGCGAAATGACAAGGGCCTGGGGTAGCTGCGGTAGCTTACTCCTTTATAGTAGCTTCTCGTTTTATACAAATGATCCCACTTACTTGTTATATCATATACGACAACAGCGACAGTTGAATCTCGAATATACGAAGGTATCAAAGATCTAAAGCGTTCTTGTCCTGCTGTATCCCAAAGTTGTAGTCGTACAGTTCGATCTTCTAAATACATTGTCTTTGATAGAAAATCGATTCCAATCGTTGCCTGAAACCAGAAAAAAATTTGTTAAAAAGTTTTAAAAACATATGCAGGGGAACTGAAACGAATAGATGTGGCAAACAGAATAGATGTTGCAAAAAGATTCGAACGTATCAAAGTAAATGTTGCCTTAACTCTTAAATGTTGAAATTACATCGAGATTAAATTGGATTGGAAATTGCCGAAAGGGCAATATTGAAAAACCCGTTTGAAGAAACGGCGCAAATAACATCTCTAATCCTTAAAAAAGCCCAAAATTAAAAAAAATTTGAAAAAAAAAAAATGGAAAAATTGCACTATTGCACTAGGCCCGAGCTTAGAACTGACTTAGAGCACTTAGGAGAGGCCTTGGTCCATACTTCCATGAACAAAAAAGTTCGCCTCTTTTTTCTCTGCAACATTGCACAAAAAACGTCATCATTACAGAAATATTCACAAAAAACCACCAAATATCGTGTAGTAGGATACTGAGGACTCTACAGCCCGAACCACTCAACAGATTTTGACTAATTTAATTTCTTTGATTTTCTGATGCCCATATCTTTCATTTGAAACCTTCAAGAGCGATTTCCGTTCTAATTTCGCAAAAAGTTCCACTAACCTTCAAAAACCACGTTTTTAGACCGGTACGAAGAACGATTTGCTCGAGTGATGTAGAAAAGACCAAAAACCACTTAAACGGCCCTAGCTCTGTGGCCCTTTGGCCGACAGTGCCCAAATTCAATCCCAAAAAAATTTTTTCAATTACCTTTCAGGGAAAAAACGTTTTTGAAAATCGGTTGAGCTTTACTCAAGTTATCGTGTTGAGAGACGGACGGACATTTTTTTATTGCTGATTCGGCATCTAAGGACCATGATCGAAGTCTGGGACCCACAGTTACATGGGCAAAAATGTTGCCCTCGACGTCTTCTACATTTTAAAAATTAATTTTTTGGAACCCGGCTGACCCTAATCGATCTGGAGGCATTAAGTGAGGTCTTTGACTCAGTTTAATGGGCAAAAGGTTTTTCTTCTACGTCCTGTACAACACTTCAAATATTTTTTTTGGTCATTGGCTGACAGTAGCACAATAGCACTGCACAGTAGGTACAGTGAAAGGCAGTTAGATGTAATGAGGTCTGAGGTGCATTAAGGTGAAGTGAGATGCAGTGGAAGGCAGTGAGATGTAATGAGGTGCAATGAGGTATAGTGTGATGGACATTTTGGCTTTTATATTACAGATGCTTATATTCTTACTTAGTACCTTCGAAAATACTATGTAAGTCACATCTCTGTAAGTCATCAAAACTTCAATCTGAAAACGCTTACAGAAATTCGTAAAGGTTTTTATTTTTGAAAAGAAATGCTGCCCTGGTTTCCTAATTTTCGGAGTATCTAAAATTTCTAATTACTTCTGGTGTGCGAGAGAAATAAAATTTGCCAAATGAATTTTTCAAAAAACAATCGTCCAAAACAGGTGCACATGCAACTTTATATGCAAAGGGGAGAAATCCCAATATCGGCAACATCGCATATAAATATTTATATTAAATATTTGCCTATAGCCAAGTATTTGTAACTTTCATCATCCCGCAATTTTAAACAACATAAAAGAATTCTAATGTTTACTTTCGTCCCTCAAAATTTACATTTTTACTTTCGGCATGTAAAATGATGCAAGTTATAAATGCATGGCTGTATATATAGTTTCTCAGTCTACGAAAAAACTCGACTTTATGTATTCTGTATAAACCTCAATTTGATTCTTAAATCATTGTTTTATGTACTTAGGTAAATAATTCAATTTTATGGTAAATAAGAACCTATTTTCCATTTTTTTTTTTCGATAAGCACTTTAGTCAGTGTTCATAGAATATGTGTGTTGATTTTTGTTTACGTATACAAATAATTTATTATACTTTTGTTTATCGGTTTTATCGTAATGTGCTAACGATTCTTGCCAATTTATGGTCGAAAAAATGTATAAAACCAATTTCAAATAAAGTTCTTTATTCTTGTGCTTCTGACCTATTTCATTTCTTCAATCATTCAGAAATTTTATTCCAAAAATGAAAAATTCTGCTCGTAAAGAGTTGGACATTTAACGTGTGCCTCTTGTGAATGTAGCGCAATAAAATACATTATAGAATGAAGTTCTGATGCTCTAAGTTGTATTGAAACTCAATGTCTTTCTACATTTAAGGGATTCTGTCTGTGCTGCTGGTAGCTCGAAACACGAAGCAACCGTTAAATTTCACATTTTGTTATTGACGTGAATGTAATTTGTGTGCATATACCTTTGGGGTCATTCACAAAACCCGTTCCTTTATCTCAGTGGCGCCGACTTTTGTTTTGGTCGTATGGGGCAAAGTCATATGTCGAACTATATTTGATACCTAAAGTCGTTATATATAATGTTGTGTATGGCGAAAACTCTTGAATTAGAATAACACACCGTTAAGCATTGAGTACTACTTCCGCGAATAATAATACGTAACACCAACAATATGATTATGCTCACACAAAAAACATGTCATGCAAGTTAGTCGCGAGCGAAATGAGAGGATGCTCCACTGTAAGCTATATATATTGAATATCGAATGGCCACAGATATCCCAAGATTGAAAGATTTCTCAAAATATCGAATTGCCATAGATATCCCAAGATGAAGATTTCTCAAAATATCTGGTGGCCATAGATATCCCAAGATTAAAAGATTTCCCAAAATATCGAGTGACTGTAGATATCCTAAGATAAAAGATTTCTCAAAAGTTATCACAAGACTGGAAGTTTCTCAAAGATATCACAAGAAATTTTCTCAAGTGTTAGCGAAGCGTTAGCGGGACGATACCTTTAAGTTAGATACACCATCAATAAGTCAACACATTCATTTAAAGTTGACGCTTCGAGAGAAATCTTGGAAAAACTCTTGGGCTAACTTAGCCTTCATAGGAAATAAACGAATTTTTGACCTCTGTTTCGAAGTATGTTAGAAGTACGCTTTCACCTGTCGCCTCTCCTCCATAAACGTATACTACACGTTAATGAAACTTTTCTGTTAGTAAGGAAAATTTTCTGATCGATCGAAATAATTCCAAGAACACGTTCGGTGGATAGAAAAAAGAAAGTAGTTTTTGTTGAAAATTGTTGAGATCTAAAATCGTGCTTCCGAGCCGAAACACTGAACCTCAAATTTTTTGACATAGCAACCGAACACTTTTCTTGAACAATAACCGTAATCCCAACCCCGAACCGTTTCTTGATTTTTCTTTTTGAAAACCCGAACCACAATCGAACCGTTTTTGCAAAGGTTAGGAATTCAAACTCACCTAATGTTTGGATTATTAGAATTGTCGAAATTTTAACGGTTTTTTTAAGCAATCGCTTCAGTTGATTTATTTGTCTTTTCCAATATTCAATCATTTTTCATTTCTTGGGCAATTCCGGTTTTTCACTTCACTTTTTTCACCAAATCCCATTTTCGGCTGATTTTTTTTAAACATTTTTCGTTATTTGATATCTCCTATCTATCAGCTGATTCAATTCATTTCTTGTTTTTCGGCCATTTGGTATTTATACCGAACTATTTTTTCTCGTTTTGAAAGTTATTTCACATTTTCCCAATTTCAGCTGATTGCTCAATTCCTAGTCGTTTCATGACTTTAATTCACTTCTCATTTTCAAGTAACTTCCGATTTTCAACTGATTTCCCACTTTCACAATTTCAATTCATTTCATGATATACTATCCGCTATTTCGCGAAATATGTTGCTCCAATAAAAGTCCAGTATTACTACCGATATTAAGTTATTATTTCTAGACTCTATATCATTGATTAGTTTTCAATCGGTTCAATGGAAGCTTGGCGATAAGATCTTAGATGGGCCGATTGTTTATTTATGATCATACGCTACGACATATTTTGCCAAATATATTCAGTAGGTAGAATTGATGTAATTAGTAGATGAATTTAACAGTGTAATGAGGCGCCGCAGGCGAAATTTTTCAGAAACAGCCTAGGGTTCTTAAAGCTCATTATTGCCGGGTTTATGAAGTCGTTCAAGCTTTAAGTGAGTTTTTATACTATTCCGCTCGTATGGGGCGGCGCCCCATACGAATTTGCTCGTGTGGGGCATTCGCCCCAGTCGCCATACTGTACTCGGCGCGCCTGCTTTATCTTAGATTTTCTGAAGTAACAAAAAATTCGTTGAGAGCAGCTCATGAAATACAAACATAAACAACTTATTTTTACAATTATAGCTTTTTATTGACGTCATATTGATGACCCAATGACAGGTTTCACGAACTAAGATTCTGACAATTCTTCCATAACATTAGTGATACACACACTAGCACCAGGAGTCAAGACATCATGAATTTTTTCACATTCTTAGCAAAATGATCACTCTTAACGCTTTTGAGCATCGCCTTAATTCTTTCCTAAAATAGAGATTTAGTATGTGGCCATCCAACGAGGAAACGCGTCAACGGTCACAAGAGTACCTTCAGATTCAGAGGCAGCTATTTTACTTATTAATTTTGAGTTTGCTTTACTCGACCGTGATCAAATAATTGTGTGTGTGTTTTCCTTGTTTTTTCGGTCAATTCAAACAAATTGTCCTGTTCTAAGTGCGGACGTTTCACAACTTTGTTGTCGCATCTTCAGCGCATATTTATCTTCCAAAATTATCTAAAACAGCAAAAAGCTTCATCATTAGACAATGTCCTGTATGTATTAGACAGGTCCTGTATGTTATCCACGATATTCGTTTCTCTACAAAATTTGAATATAAAAATACCGGCGTAACTACTGAGCCTATGTGTGAATTGTGGGTTGAAGAAAACTTAAAACACATAAAAAGAGAAAGCAATAGTTTAGTTAGCTAATTTTTCATACAAATAAGGACTACGGTCATGGCAAAATTGATATGTACTTTGTACTCCTACGCAGGTTTTTGCGGTGTTGAAAACCTGCTTAAAAGTACAAAGTTCATATTATCTTGCCATGACTGTACTGTAAAGTAATTAGACTTTCAATCGACATCGACCCATGTCTTGCGTCTTGCGGTTAGACAGCAAACGTTTTTTACAAATTGACCATATAGCGTTTTCAAAGCCTTATTTCTCAACAGATATTATTTCGATTGTGTAACTACGTAGTACGTATTTTACAGGAATCCTGAGATCACGCACTACACACTGGCATTACGTTTGACCAAAAATTTAATTATTTTGCTTATGTTCTCAAAAAATTCAATGACAGTCACACACATTTACGCACATTATGAATTTTTAAATCGAGTAACCTTGTTACACCCTTACAACTAAGTACTAAGTTCGATTTCTAGTGTTTGCTCGTTACATGAATTTTATTCGTGGGATAATGATATAGTACGCTGATGTGGATGTGCCCAGGTTCAAATCGCGGTGTGGACATGGTTCTTTTTTCTTTAGAAAAATAAGGGCTATACACTAGAAGACTTCGTTCTGGATGAACTGGACCTAATGGTCCTTTACGTAGGTCGCATCATTACTGCCTCGCATGCTAAATTTCACCTGGTTTATGTAACTGTACAACAAATTCAAAGTAACTTTTTATAATACTTTTTACAGAAAAATTAGAAAAATCAGCCCATTTTCCTCGAGTAAATTTAGACATAGCAATGGTCGTGTTTTAATTGTGCAGCTCACAAGATATTTTACATGCGACGACGGGGCCGAAAATGAAGGCATTTTTGTAAGTGTTTTTGGGATTTCGCCCCTTTGCATGTAAAGTTGTATGTGCACCTGTTCTGGGCGATTGTTTTTAGGAATTTTCTTTTGTAGACCTCATTTCGTTCGGTCTACAATTCGCAAAATTACCTAAAGTCAATCGTCTAAAACAGGTACACAAAAAACTACTGCTGAAAGTTGTTTAAGGTATACATACCTGATACGTGTTGTCAAAACTGTCGTACATAAACCTTGTTATAAGCGATGTTTTCCCCACTGAAATGAAAAAATTTCAAAATTAAAAGTCGAGATAGAGACATTTTTAAAAATTGGTTCAAAAATATTCAAGTTATGTACAGGCCTGTAGCCAGGACGAATTGTCAGGAGACAGCCTAAGTAAAGAAACTTGTATGATCTTATAGAAAAGATAAAATCTGCAAGCGGGGGAGAGGTAGGCGACGTCTTAAAGAAATGGGAATGTGATAAGCATTTTTACAAGTTACAGGCGGTCCGAGCAAAATTGTTTCTTTAGCTAGTGAGTAACTTATAGCGACGCAGGAGACATTTTTTTATTGAAGCACTTTATGTGACTAGTGAGCATCCCCTCAACTTTTCTTTTGACACAAAACATCTATCTCCAACTCAAAAAAAATTAATTTTCCCCCTAAGTTCGTCTCATACCACCGTCGGCCATTTCGTTGGTCACCCTGATACACGACACACTAAACCCAATTACTTTTCCTTTGACACCAAACATCTATCTCCAACCGAAAAAGGAAATGCCTAGGACACATAATTCCATAGACAAAAATGTTTCCCTCAATTTGCTCTGCAGCATCGCAAAAAAGAAACTTTTTTGGTTAGGGCCGACCTTAGGAGAGACCTGAGGCCCACTTCAGCCCTAAGCACAGGCAAGGGGTCCAAATTTGTTTTTGAATATAATTCGGTACTCGACTACCTCTCAAATAGAAAAAGAATCAACAAAATCAGTTAGGATTTATCCCACTTATGCAAGCAAACAAGTTGGGCCCTAGTAGAAACTCAGTTTTAGGGTCCTGACGGAGTCCAAGGGTTTCTAATCAAAAAATTTGTTCCATAAAACGGAAGACAATCCTAGACCTTTCGATCAAGAAAAAATTTGAAAATCGGAAGAGATTTACTCGAGTTATGTACAAAAAACATGTAGAGCGCTAGCAGAAGCTCGTTTTCAGTGCCCCAGCTATATCCTAGGGCCCAACCTCGAAAAAACTTCTTCTGCAAATTGTTGGGCTTTCATAGACCTGTCGATTAAAAAAACAATTATGACAATCGGAAAAGATTTACTCGAGTTATGTACAAAAAAACACGTTTGGCCCTAGCATAGACTCGTTCTTAGCGTCCTAGCAAAGTCCAAGGAGTCAAATCCAAAAAAGCTTCTTCCATAAATTGTCGGCCATGCCCAGATCTTTCAAACAAAAAAAAATTATGAAAATCGGAAAAGATTTACTCGAGTTATGTACAAAAAACACGTGTGGCCCTAGCTATGTCCAAGGACTCAAATTCAAAATCATGTCGATGGCCTTCTCATCTGCTGGTTTCGCTAACACGCTCGAACCACCAGGTTTCTCGCGCGAAGACGGTAAACGACCCGATGGCTTGACGTGCTATCCCTGGAGCCATGGAAGATCGTTACTTTGGGACGTTACAGTAGTTTACACAATGGCATCATCGTACGTCAATTGGGTCCCCCACCCACTTGCACTTGCAACACCAACTGAAAATATCGCGAGCGGAGGGGGCGAAAATTTTTTGGGTTTATCATTATTATAGCCTATCTTTTTCGTGTCTCGTGAAATCAAATGTTTCGAGGTGGCTATATTTTTTACTTGTAATTTTGTACAGCGCCGTATAGAGCAAATGTGGGAGTCATAAAACGAACATAAATTCGTTATTAATGTTCAAAGCAAGAAATTTGATTGAAAATGCGATTACTTACGAAATTTGTGTAAATTATTTCACTTTATTATAACGCCGGGCGTAGGTAAACATTAATTGTACTATAAAATCAATTAAAATTGACTCATTTCGTTTTCTCATTACTAAAAAACAAACGTTAGTTATTAATCACTGTTCTTGTGACATAGTTGATGATGATATTAGCGCCGCAGGCAAAAATTTTGACGTAACGGGCGGGGTATAAAGACAATCTAAGGGTGGACACAGCCCATTACACAATTAGTTTATAAACTTGCATGTAATGCGATATAAGTAAAGTATCCAATACATTGCACATATGCACCAGCGCGAGAAAAAGAAATTAAGATGGTCTAGGATGAAGTCAAAAATCTAACCATGGACCAAGTAAGCGCCGCAGGCGAAAACTTTCTAGCTTTTTGCGAACACAGATGAACAGATACAATTTTGTATAAAAATGATTTTCTCAGGGCGGTGTCCAGACGTTCCAGGGCGCGTTCTTTAGGTATAGTGACCAGAATTTCATTGGGCCGCATAGGCTCGTTGTAGGGCGATGCTGATTCTTTGCTTTAAGAATACCTTTGATTTCTTTTCGCTCGTTCTTTCTTCTATCAATTTTTCCAAGATGTCAATGAATTGAATGGCTTCGCAACACCACGGGGACAGTGTTTCTATAGCGATTTTTATTTTATTTCTACAATTTTTAGTAAAATGAGTAGTTCCCTAATGATATTGTAGGTTGAAATATTATGAATCATCACATAATCTGTAGTTCACGTCACAACATACAACCCAACAGCTTGTGGCTGACAGAGTCCTACTACACACTGAGTCTCAGACTTTTGTTTTCCAAAGTCAATCACTTCTCAACGTGTTACAATAATGTGATCAATATTCTTTTCTTTGTTTTCTATTATTCATATCTTTCATCTCAGACTCATCATTCACTCGTTTGAAAGAAGAAATGCTTAATAAGAACACATGACAAAGACAATGTAATTATTAGCACCTAGAGGGTAAAGTAAAATATCAGTTCGTTAAGTTCAGGCCAATCTTTGTAACGTTGATTTGTGTTTTTTTAGAAAAAATATAAAACAAAATATTTGGTAAAAATCATGGGCGCGCGGTAGCGATGCGCCCGTGACGCAAGTCCCCATACGAACAAAAAATTCCGAAAATTTTTTTTCGTAGACTTCGGAACCATATATACAGCTAAGTTTTTACTTTAAAAATTTGACTTTATGGGATGTATGGCGTATTTTTGTACAGGAAATCAAATTTTTGCGTATGCAAGCTGAAAGCATAGAAAAATTATTACATTGGCGGGTCCGGCATTTGTGACGCATTTTCTTAATCAAAAGTGAAAATATTTCAAAAGAATTCTGTGCGTTCCGAAGCTGCAAGCGTCACCCAAATTGATATCAGTTGTTTTGGAAGAAGGGACGAGGGCTTGCGTCACGTTTCCCTTTAAAAAGTGTTTTTGCTGTGATAAACAATATTGAGCGGTTAAGAAAAAACGAAAGTTTATTTGTAATCTCACGCTCAATACGCAACATTTAGCCCATGCAACATTCATCACTTTAAGCTATAGAACCTCCGGTTAAAATTACAAAACGTTCATTTCGATAAATCTTCAAGTTCGTCTTGCCAAAAGTTACCGAAATATTGATGAAAAATGTCTAATCTCCTACGCAGTATTCGGCCAAGCAGCACATCTAAGACCAAGAACCACTAAGCTGATTTTCATCGAGGGGTTAACAACTCAATTTCAATTCCCTTTATTTCCCCTGAAGTCAATTGACAATAACGCCTGTCCCACCCAATTCCTCGACTTTTTAACCTTTCGATTTTCATAAACTTTTTTACCTTTAAAAGGTGCAGTCAATTTGAAGGTATAGCGACGAATCGCCTACTCCAAAATAACCACCACATCAAATGAACTACCTACCTAAATAGTTATCGCCGTTAAAACTACCTCATTCGGAACTACTTACATGGACTTCAGACTTCGTAACTCGAGTATGGGACCAGACCCTTTTCCCTGTTGAAACGCGCTTACAACGTTATGCGGAGCTCGCCTATGGTGAGCATGAGATTGAACTATGTATCATCCGTAACGTTTGGCTTCATCTCGGTACCTCTGGGCTGTTCGAGAACAGTATTTAGTCTCCCCAGTAATACAGCGTTGTTTCGCCCCTCGAGCTGCTGCTGAAATCACATTCAAAATCTTTAAAATGCGCTATAAATTAAGAAAACTATCGAGATCAAAATTTTTCGCGTCGACAGTTTTTCACACAGCCTACTCCTAAAATCCGGAACTACTTCCATAATGCACTAACTGCATAAATAGTCAATTAACAAAAATAACTTCTAACCATTGCTTCATGCTAGAGCCTTAAGTAGAGAGAGTGTTGTGTAAGCGGTTGGGTCTAAATAAACTTGAAAAGCAGCAAAATCTAAAAAAGTTTGTATTAGTTTTGCACAATAACGTGGAGTACGTTCACTTGATTCGAAGTACGCAGTCTTGTCTTGAATTAAGTAGAATTACTCTGATGAGCCAGATGAATTTTGAATTTACAGGAAATTTTTTCTCTAAATTAATTTGTTTACTCGAGTATACGTTGCTAATTTAAGTTTTTTTTTCTTTCGATTTCAAGACGATAGGATAGACGATAGTAAGTTCCTAAAAGTTTCTTGGAAGATGGAAAAGCTTGAAGAATCGATAAATTTAGTATTTTCTGTTAAAGTGTAACGTACTATCGAGATTTCCGATTGTAAGAGTCGTGCCGATGCCATTGGTTACGCAAAGAATCGATGAGACATTGTCCCTGTTAGCGTAGATGCACGTAAATACGATTTTTCTCGAACACTATGTGTTCTTCTTGGACAACACGTTGAACCCCTTCCAAAGTTTTGTTTTGCTTCAGAGTTTGCTGATCAAAGGAAACTACTGTCGTCGTAGCACGAAAACCTTCCAACATCTGCAAGTTTAGTATCAAAATATTTTAAACCGATGACTAACGCTTCAAGCGCAAGTATGTCCCGATTAATTGTCGATATTCATTTGAAGCTGAGTGAATTTTTAAAAAGGGACACACACAAAATGAAGTGTTGAGCAATATGAAAAATTTAACATAGGAATACGAAAGTAGAGGTAGAGTGTAGTCAAATTCCAATCACCGGTGATAAATCAAGGATGAAAGATGCGCAGACGGACATAACATGTAGTGAAATATAGTGAAGCGTAGCAAACTGTAGTGAACTGCAGCGAACTGTAATGAAGTGTAGCGAACTTTAGTAAAGTGTTACGAACTATAGCGAAGTATAGCGAACTGTAGTAGAATGTAGCGTATTGAAGTGTAGTGCACAGATGGACGGACGGACAGGAAGGGTGAATACATAAAGTAGCTATCGCTACTCAATAAACCATTGAAATTGGTATAGAAAAGTAGCGATAGAGTGAAGTCAAAGAAGTTGATTCCCTAGGTGCAACTTGTTGCAACTAGGTGCATCTAGAACGGACAGACGGACAGGAAGGGTGAAAAGATAAAGTAGCTATCTCCACTTAATAAATGAACTTCCAAAAACACACAGACCGAATATTTTGACAACTTAACGAACTTGCGAGCAGTTAACTGATTTAGCAAATCGCATAAAAACAATTATTAGCATATTGTTGAAAAAAGAAATAGGTAGAAAGGAAAGAACTATAAATTGGGTGTTCAAGATAAAATATTTGGAAGATCAGCAACAAAATTTCATCAACATTTTCACCTCGACATCAATAGTAATGTAAAAGAGCAACAAACTGTTTTTTATAGGAAATTGCTAATGAAAACCATACAAACATTATTTGTTGGTTCAATTGGACTTGTATCAAGGTATTATCGGAAAATATGACTCATCACCTTTTAATAAAATATTCGACAATAAATCGGTCGAAGAAAACGATTATGAAATGAGTTCAATTTGAAATTATATCAACCACGTCACAACATTTCAAATACTTGAGGGAAGGTGAGGATTTGTTCAGAATTGAACCTGTGTCTGCTTAAAGCATAAAAAATCGATTTCTTGACGCCAGTCAATGTTTTTCGAATCATGTCAGACATTACTGTAAACGTTTAGACATTTAATCAGGAAGAAGTCAATTAAGCATTAAACAATGATGTCGGAGTGGGTGTTTCACGAACCATTTTTATTTGCATGATTCCCGTCTGATTGAAAAAAGACACTTACCGCTTTGTTCACCCAAAAAAACTAATTTAAATTTTCTCAGCGGATTACCAAAATCACCGGACGTTGACATTTTTCCCTCTTGAGAGTATGTTAATCTTTCGCAACACTACACGTCTACACAATAGGCTCGACTTCTGTTTTCACATAGAATTCAATTAACAAACATAAATTCAAAGTGTTTTTTGCACAATTTGTTTTAATTCAAACTCTATACCACTCCTATACTGACGTGAAAAAATGCCTAATAGTGAAACAGGAGAATGACAAATGATGAAAAAAGCGCCGCCACGTAATAGTCTGATGAATTAAATTTTGCAACTCCATCTATTTTATGTGGAATAAAATATTGAAATGGATCGTAATAAAATTTCGTAAAATCAAATCAATTTAATTTTATCATCAAATTTTTGGACTTAATAATCAATTTGATTTTAGATATTGATTATCCAAACAAAGTTGATGATCAAATCCTTAAAATTGATTTCATTTTGATTTTGATTTAGAAAATCAAATGAAATCAATTTTGAGTTTACTGAAAACACCAAAAGTATTTCCATATATTCCTAAAAGTTTAGAAACGTAAAAGAGATTTTCACAAACGAGAAAAAAAAGACTTCAATTCTCAACGTTCGTTCTTTTAATGAAAAAAAAAAAACATTCGATGTAGGATGAAATTCGTCTTGGTCTTTCTTGGCTATGATTTTGTAACTGTTGAGAATTTCATGCGTGGGAATGATGAAGTCCGTGCCCATTATTCCGAGTTACATAACTTTTCACCAGTTTCAGATCCCACACTGTTATTTCTCAACAGTCTCCCAACAATGGAACCATTTTCATTTTTTTTTTCTACGTTTTAGATCACACACCGTTATTTCCCACACCGTTATTTCCCAGCGGTCCCGGCAATGGAACTTGTTTTCATTTAGTTTCGTTAATGGGAAGAGCATTTATTTTATATCATGTTATTTGCCAACAGGTCACGAGAGTGTCACTTACTATAAAAATCTACATCGAATTTACAAAATTTTTTGGAGTTTTTGAATTTCGTTTTTTAATTTTCAGTTTGTTATAGGATTCGGCAACATCGACAAATTTGCGTTGCTGGCCGAATCGAGTTACAAGTCGATTGTTTCTTCTTCGGCAATAATGAATTATGAATGAATATTGGATGAATAAGTGACATCCCCGTGCAACAGGTCCGAAGGCTTAAACTGTTTTGAAATTAAAATGGAACAAAATTTTTATTGAAAAGGGTTGTTAGAGCTCGTAAGCATTTCAATACTTGACATCCTGAATAAAATAGCAATTATATTTGTCGCATTTTTTTATCTCATTTCTTCATTCCGTTCGGGTTTGCATATTCTACTTTTTGGCCATGTTAAAATTAAATTGATTTTAGAAATCAACATAAAAATCAAATCAAATTAAGAAAAAAATCAAAATGTGGACTGATTTTGATCATCAAAAAATTTGATTTTAAGAAAATCCATTTTTTTTTATGATCAAAATATTTAATTTCAGAAAAATCATTTTATTTGATCATCAAATATCAAATTATTTTTATCCTCAAATTTTCGAAATGATGTTCAGTCCAGAAAAGTAGAAAAAAATCATGAAAATCATGAAATCAAAATTTTTTGAAAGGTAATCAAAAAATGTTTTATGGGATTGAATCTGGGCACTGTCGGCCCAAGCGCCGCCGAGCTAAGGCCGTTTAAGTGGTTTTTAGTCGGGTAAATCCTTGCTGATTGTCATAAAGATTTGAAAGACAGCCGAAAATTTATGGAAGAACATTTTTTGAATTTGAGTCCTTGGAGTTAGCTAGGGCACTACAAACGAGTCTCTGTTAGGGCTTTTCGTGTTTTTCGCACATAACTCGAGTAAATCTTTTCCGATTTTCAATTTTTTTTATTTGAAAGATCTTTGATGACCGACAATTTATAAAAGAAACTTTTGCCTGTGCTTAAGGCCCTAAAGTCGGCCCCAACCAAAAAAATTTATTTTTGCTATGTTGCAGAGCAAATTGAGGGAACATTTTTGTCTATGGAAGTATGTGTCCGAGACCTCTACTTGGAGCCCTAGGTCAGTACTAAGGTCGGCCCTAGCCCAAATTATGGTTTTTTGCTATGTTGTAGAGAAAATTGACGAGAACATTTTTCTCTATTTGGGGGTCAATTTTGTGCTTTTTTTACACCGTTTCTTCGGACAGGTTCTTCAATATTGCTCTATCGGCAATTTCCAATACAATTTAATACGTACGGGTCCCTTCATATGTTTATAATTTATTTCAATTAAGTGGATCCTTAGGGGACCAAAATTGTTCTACCACATTTCTTGAAAATTGCCAGCATACAAAACACGGTATCATTGTTTTGATTTGTGAAACGAACAAAATATTGAAATTGTTATAAATTACATCGCAGTTTTATTATTGCGTTTCATAATGATTTTTTAAGAGATGATTACTTCTCTTACTAAAAAACCATAAATGGTTCGATGTCCAACAACGAAAAAAAAAGTACGAGCAGGATTCGAACAAAACACATCGACACTTGAACCCACTAAGCCAAAGTAATTCCACTGCACCTTAATCACCGCCTTTGGAATAGCTCGAGAGCAGTCTAAAAATAATGTCCAGACAGTAGAAAACACATATGACATGATTCGACCCATTCAACCATAAAATGCTCGAGTCGAGAACAGCCCTAAACGTTGAAGTTGCAGCCCCGTTCAGCCCTTAACCAGCCAAAAAAAAATTAAGGGCGCGAGGTTACAGCGACATGTACCTAAGGAATGCCGAAGTAATTTTTCTTATCGATTTTTTTTAATTAATTGGTCAATTGCCGAAAAAAAATAAATAAATAGACTCCTATCATTTAATTTGCCGAAAAAAATTGAAACAGAAAAAATTTTTCATTTAACAAAGTCCTAAAAATAATGATTCACGCTCTTTTTCCACACAATCTCCACATTGAGTCGGAAGTTGGTGATGAAATATCATCGAAAAATTTTGCGATAAAATCACAAATTCTGCGGTAAAATCATAGATTTTGCTGTAAAATCACAAGTTTTGTGATGAAATCAAATGTCATTCGTAATTTTTCTGAATGCTGCCGTTAATTTGAAAATGTATATTTTGGCGGAAATTTATTTAAATGTGTATATGCATATACGTCGGAAAAAAATTGATTTTTCAGTTATGGCTAAATGATAAGTTTTGAAACGACACTATTAGTTAAAATTGCCGCATAAACCCGAGAATCAAACCACAAATTTAGTAAACACGGCAAAGAAACAAAAACTACATATCATTAGTTAAAATACCTTGGCATTCCACATAATTGTTGTGCCTGTATGGCAAGATGATCGAGGAAACCGTTCGATATTCTCTCTTCGAATCGGTCTATCGATTTTTCGAAATTTCGATTGAACTTGATTTCGTTTGGGTGTGGCAACCGCCACACGTGTCCTATGGAAGTCGGCGTCACTGACTCCCTGGTCCCGATCAATCTAGTTACAAACGTCGTAGTTAACTCAATGAATCCTTTTTCGAAGCCCTTCGTTCTTCATAAGAGTCTAACATTTTGGTAGTTTCTTGGGGATTTGGAGGTTTTCACACCGTTTCTTCAGACGGCAATTTCCAATCCAATTTAACGTGCACGTAATTTCATAAACTTTCATATCCAGAGAGTGTATGACTGGGGCAGGGGGAGGATAGGGGTCAAAAACTCAGAAGCAGACGCCATTTATGGACAGCCTCTAAAGAATTCATGAAAATTGTATTTACTGAGGTAGGGATGTTTAAAACACTGAATAAAAATAATTTAGCAAAAGTTTCGTTTTATTAATATTCGTTCTCTCATAGAAATACATATATCTTAGGCTAAGTCGTTGTTATGCAATCAATAAAAATAAAATCTAAAATGCAAGAAAAACGCATCAAAATTAAAAATGTTTCTTAAAATTTTAGGCGACTCCATTTGTATTTTAATTTGTATTGCAATATGACGAAGGCACTTCAAATATAATAATATGACCGGAACTGCGAAATGTGGGTGCATCAACTGTTGCAGCAGCTTCAATAGTAACAGTTTTCTGTTTCTTTCCCAATTTACAAGGTATTGTTGCGCTTACATTTACCGGCAACTCTTGGTTTCTGAGTCTATTACATAAATATATATGTAGAAAAGATAGTTAGAGAAAATTAAACATGGGAAAAAAAACTCACTCTTGGTATCTTTTACAAACGATTCCAACAAGTTCACCAATTCGATCCTCTTTCAAAGGAAAATCTTCTCCTTGTAAAGCAATGAGTAAATCGTTGCCTTCATGCGAATGGAATATGATCAGTTGATCACGCCCAGGACTGACACTGATAGATGTGAGCTGATGGGAACACAAAAAAAGCGGATAAATTCAAACTGAAAAATATCTTTGGATGTATTTATTTGCCCCAGCCACTAATGTTAGCCCAAAATTAAACTAGTAAGTTTTTCTACCATTTTCGAGAATTTCATTGTTCACGCAATCGAATACTCACAAATTTAAAAATTGGAGATACACGTTTTTATTTTGTTACACTTTTACCTTATCACGGTGCGACTGAACAAGTTTTTTTTTTGTCCGGACACATTGTTTTTATGGGTTTTGTTTGTTTTGGCCAAAATCTTTTGTCGAGTACTTTTTGGAAAAACTGACGAAACCATTTTTTCCCCATACAGTTTAAAAGTTTAGCGGAAAATGATGAAAATGAATTTTTATCATTCTCGACTAAATATGGCCGATGTAAATTTAGAAAACAGAGTAACATAAGGACATTTATTGGTAAACCACGTATGTGAAACTCTGTAGGTTGAATGAATTTTGGAAATATTATTAAACTGTATTTAAAACGCCCAAAACGCAGAGGTCCGCAAATGGACGAAATTTTATGCGTTTTTAAAAGTGCATCGTAAATGGAGTAAAAAAACTCATAGTATCAACCCAACCGGCGAAAAGTGCATTGAAAAAGGAGTTATGTTGATATTGTGAATTATGGATTTATTAGTCGAGGTTGGCAGACTACAAAATGAATGGCAATATAATACCTCGTGTTCACACTATCAAAGACATCGGTGTTAATTATGACGACGGTTTCTCCTTTAATGTACATTCAGAACTTGCAAACCAGAAAGCTATGTCGATGCTATCATTTGTGAAACGCCAATGTTATGGACGATTTAATGTTAATACAGCAAAAATGTTATACTCGGCCATAGTTCGCTCACAACTTGAATTCGCTTCAACAATCTGGTCACCGTACCACGCAGTCCATATTTCAGTCATTGGAAAGCGTTCAAAGATAGTTCGTCCTATACGCAAATCGTGATCGCTATGTTAATGATGATGATACTGACTACCGCCTTCGTCCATACGCAGACAGATGTGTCGAACTTAACCTAAGGTCGTTGCTGAGGCGACGAACCAATGCAGCAATCTTTTTTATCCATGACGTTCTGACTGGTAAAATTAACTCGCAATTCATTCGGAATAAAATAGTATTGAACGATGGGTCACGAGTTTTGCGAAAAACGACAATGATCAGGACCGCGAGTAGCATATGCGAATACTCGCAGTTTTCCCCCTTCAACTTTGCTTGCGAATTATTCAACCGTGCCGTAAATTATGTTAATCCAACACTACCATCTCGTGAGCTTCGTAAAGAAGTTCATAAACTTGACGACTCGATCTTCGGGAAATTTGGCATGGTGGGGCAATGTGTTTGTTTGGTGCTTTCTTTTCACTATTGCTGCGGATAAAACCGAAAGCACCCACCCGGTGATTACTTATTACTGTATTTGTAAAAGAAATATCAAAAAGATATGTTTTTCTTTCTGCAGCATTCTCTGATGTTTGGTATGTCTACAGTGATTTGACGATACCTGACGATGGTTTACAGACTTATTCATCTTTTGACGATTTATTCCAACTATCTACTTGGCGATGCTTTGGCAAATTTTTATTTATATATTACCTTTTTTTATTATTGACTTTTATGCGATTTATTTCAATTATTTACTTTGACGATGCTGCTTTGGCAAATTTTTATTTATTATGCTTTGATTTTTAAAAAAAAAAATTTATTATGACGAAAATTTACCTTTTCTCTATTTCTTTTTTGTTCATGTTATCCCGTTGTTTGTTTATGTTGCATTTTCTTTTATTTTGTATAATTTTCAATTGTTTGCCTCTATGTAAATGTTTTATATTTCTTTATAAGTATTATAACGTTTTCATGGTTTTTTAACGAGGACTATGACAGCAGTCATAGTCACTCTTTTTCCATGTCTAGTTAGGCAATAAAATTAATATCAATCAAAATTGTGAATAACGAAAATAAATGTCCTGTGTCACAGAATGAAATCACTATGGAAACATGAATGAAAGTCATTCAAATATTTGTTTTGATTATCATCACTCATGGTCTCATATGCAAGCGGAATGATTGAAAAATGTTGTAACACACACAACAAATGGATGAGAATAACTTTTTTAGACTTTCTCTCTATTTTTCATTCGCGATTTGTCGAATTAAAAAAAATTATTTAAAAACAAAATATTTTGACATTCAGTCCAAAGCATACTTTTAATAGTGGAGTACTTGAGAACGAATTAATGAATCATTTGATGAGTGATTTTTTAAATTTGTTTTCTCTTAAATTCTCTTCTTTTTCCATATTTAGTCGAGAATGATAAAAAATTTTAAATCCAACTTGTACTACATACGTCCAATATAGTGCTTGGTTGGAGAAAAATCCACGGGCTGTCGCCCTGGGACTTTCCTCCAACCTCGCACTATATTGTCCATATGTAGTACGAGTTGCATTAATAACTATATTGCAAATTGACTTTTTCATATTTTTTATCGACATGCAACATTATTCTAAGCAAAATATTGTTCTATGGTATGAGGCATATTTTATTTAGAAATCTTAAAAATCCCACAAGGGGTCATCCCTAAATTATGTAACGCTAATTTTGCGGTCTAGACTCCCCCCTCCCCCCTGTCGTAACACACCGTAACACTGGCCGAAACCCCCTCCCCCTTCGTTACGTAACGTAACAAAACATATTTTTGAAGCAACATAGAAAGAATAAAGACTTTTATAAGTACAAAAATGGTCTTGTGTTATTCACTATCCACTGTAACGATCCACAATCATAACGTGACAGTGCTTCGAGATCAAGCGAAGTGCAAGGGAAAACTGAACGATATGAATTTCCGAAAGTTATTTCATTACTGTCATTTTTGTTAACTAGTTAAAATATAAAAAATTCGTCAAAAGTAAACGAAAAAATCTGCGGTGCCAAAAGGAAAAATTAACGGTTTTATGTTCGTTATTTTCATATAGGAAGAAAAATGTTGAGGTTCGAGCGTTACGTAACGCCGATGCTAGACCCCCTCCCTCCCCCTCGTAACTTTCCGTAACGCTAGAGGAATACTCCCCCCTCCCCCCTCGAGCGTTACGTAATTTAGGGACGACCCCCAAAAGGTCACTTTTCGACGCTATTTTAACCAAATGTCCACCCACGTACTTCCAATTTCCAGCAGTTTCATAGAGGCATAGAGTTTCTCACAGGCACTGATGAGACTTTTCATATGATTTCGTCAATTTGGACACTTTTTGAGACTTTTGTCGTTCTTTTTTGGTAGCGTTACGTATCGTGCTTTAGCGCTATAAATACCTTCAAAATATCTCACATCCTAGAACTCGTCTCACTCTTTCCAACGTGCCCCCCAAACGCTAAAATCGAATGAGATTACATTTTTCGGAGGATGCTGACAATAGTCAAAAAGCCTACCAAAAGTATAGTTTAGATGTGCTTTAAAAACCACTTTTTTATGTTTTAAAGATATCTAGGATGTTAGACTCTTTTACGGTTTCACAAAAATCTTCCAAAATCCTATTCCTTCGGAAATCCTTTCCCAAGAATTGCCATCGATCTTTAACTGTACGTACACATAGCAATGCGAAAATGACAGATTCGAAATTTTTCTAATAGTAGTGAATGGAACAAAAAACGTGCCCAATCCATACACCCGAAAAAGGAAGTCCACAAACTCAAAAAACGCCATACATAAACCTTAAGGTCAATTTTGAGAGTTTTTCAGGTAATGCTGATGTAATGAGGTAATGAATGCTGGTCAATGTGTTGATGACGTTCGTAGCGAACGAAACCGGTCAACAATTATTTTGGTATAAGTTAAAAGAAAAATTAAGCGTTTGGTTTACTCGTATTTATAATTAATAAATTGTACCGTATTCCGTGAAGTTTTACGTCTTTTATACGTTACATGTAAAAATGCGTAAATGTAAAGAATTGACGGCTTGGTCACAAGAACGGAATGCCTATTTTAGACTAAGAACTAACATAAAAATTACTAGACAAACTATCAGTTACCTGAAGATATGCAAAAAGTGTTACAGTTTGTTTAATTTTTTCGATTTTCAGATTAGTCAAATCAGAACCTTGATGATCTCAAAGCGGCGCCATATTTTTTGAATAATAAAAAAGCGATAACTTTTGAATTGAATACCTAGAGATTTGGTTCCTTCGGAAAAGTTACAGTTAAAAATTGGTGAGTAGATTTTTTTGGGATCCTAAGAAAATGGCTACCAGCTGTCAAATAGACTCCATTTTGAATTTTTCTATCTTCTGAATTAGAATACCTAGACAGCTTGTTTCTTCGGGAAAGTTACAGAGATTGGTGAGAAGAATTTTATGAGATACTGAGAAAATAGTTGCCAGCTGTCAAGGTGACGCCATCCTGGATTTTTGTTATCTTCTGAATTAGAATACGTAGACAGTTGGTTTCTTCGGAAAAGTTTTAGAGATCAGCAAAGATAATTGGTGTCACGAAGTGTTCCGAAGGTAGCCGAAGCTGACACAAAGTGATTTGAATGTAGCCGAAGATGATACGAAGTGTTCTAACGGTAGCAGAAGCAGCGCCGTACTGGCTACTGGCCCTAAATTTAGATTTGAAAAGGCCCGAATCGGGCAAGTTCTTGAAACAAGTTAAAAACCTTCGAAAAGTATGATTCTCAAAGTATATTCGGCATGTATAGCGGGGGAGGGGTAAAATCATTGCCGCCGCTAGACTTAAAATATTGGTTAGGCTCCCACCTTTTTCAACAATTCATAAAATTAGATTTTCTTGAATATGCGTATTCGAAATAAATTGAAATTTTCAGGCACGGAGTTTCATGGTGGTATAGGTTGAATTCTGGATCCAAGGGAATGGACCGACATTTTGATACTGAATTGAAATTGAAAATATGTATAATAATAATATAATAAATATGCACATTCATTTTTTCCTTACATATTTTCGGCATCGGGGCCTCTATTCGAGTCTTCAAAGATTTGATATCCAATTAATTGTGGTGGGAAGGCACTGAGTTTTTAAACTAAATTAATTCTTTTCGATTACAACGACCGTCTTCCAATAAATAAAAGGAAAACGACAATTTTCCTTATCAAATTCATTCATTTAACTTAACCCCTATCACAAATTAGTTATGCTTGGGACGGAGCCACCCTGCGCTTACCCAAGCTATGGGCCTGTGAGGAATCTACACTAAAACAGAAGATTTTGATTTTGCTGACACTTTTGTTCACATAGAGTTCGTACAGCTTCACACTTTTCGTTAAATTAATCACTTGGTGAGAGTTAACTTTTCTACCCATGTCAAAGCTGCCATTAATAACAACTATTGATTTTTTATAATGAGAAAAATGCTTACAAAATTAATTGCAAAAAATAAAATTTCAAATGCATATTGAAACCTCGCACATCAATTTTAAAAAGTTAAGAAAGGCTATACTAGTCTCTTGCAGACAATTATACAAAGGCCCGAGGGGCAGATAAACGAAGAAAATCCTTTTGCACTCAAGAGAAAATCAATTGTTTAGAAAATCCTCAAATCCATTGAAAATCTTCAAAAATCCTTTGAATTGCAAGAAAATCCTTGGAAATTAAAGGAAACTATAGAAAACCTTAAAAAAAATACTTTGAGAATTAAGAAAACACATGATTATCTGCCCCTCGCAAAAGCCCTATCGGGTACCTAACCGAACAAAATCTCAAAACGTCAATACAAAGCAACAGGCCCATCGGGCTCACCCCTTCGGCCAGTCCGACGCTGAGCAGAAGTGTTCCGAATGTGACATGAAGTGTTCCGAAGGTAACACGAAATGTTCAGAAGATAGTCGAAAGTGACACGAAATGTTCGGAGGGTAGCCGAAGTTGACGCGAAAATGTTCCGTTGCCGAATTTGATACTAAGCAGGTCATAATATGTGGGAATAAATTTCCAAAAACTCCCGAATTTTTTGGGAATTTTAGGGATTTTTTTGGAATTTTTAAGAAATAATTCTCTGATACGAAGCGTTCCGAAGTTGAACTTTTTTTAGGATATTTTTGGGAGAAAATTATTTTTCGAAGGCAATTTTTGTGACGGAAAATTTTTACAGAATTTCAGTTTTTTCAACTGCAAACTTCCAAAACTTCTTTAAAGGTAAAGTGTACGCCGCAGTCCGTAAGTTAGCTTTCTAAATTAATGATATCGTTTGAGGTGACGCTTTGAATATGATGTTAGCTTGTGTTCAAAGATTTATTCCTTAAAAAAAGTTGCACCACATTTTTTAAAACAAAATGACGCTGTGTACAAAAAAATGCGTCACAAAGCAATC
This sequence comes from Pseudolycoriella hygida, assembly GCA_029228625.1. Classification (NCBI taxonomy): domain Eukaryota; kingdom Metazoa; phylum Arthropoda; class Insecta; order Diptera; family Sciaridae; genus Pseudolycoriella; species Pseudolycoriella hygida. The sequence continues at coordinate 190,706,158 of CM055403.1, read as the reverse complement.
GCAACACACTCAAAACAATTTTTGCAAAAAGAAAACAATGTTAAATTTTTACAGCGTAAAAACTGAAAGTACAGAAAAATTATGTCGTCGTTGGGTCTGGCAACTTTTATTAATTTGTAAGAATTTTGGTGTTTTTTAGTTTCTGCACTTTTTTTGGGAATTTTGAGAAATTTATTCACCAAAATATTCCCTGGCTACTGTAGCCATAGAAAATTGAAAGCATTCGATTAGTTTATTTGGAAACTAAATTCTATGAATCTCATACTGACCTCTTTGATTTCAATAGACCGTTTCATATTTCTAAATTTGTTCTTCGATCCATCCAACTTGTAAACTCCGCTGTCGGTCAATATAACTACTCGATCAGCACTTTTATTACATTTGTTAAATTTCTTAACGAACGAAGAAAACAACACTGCCTTAAAATTATTCGCATTTTTCATGTTGTTGATGCTGGTATTAAAATTGGAATAATTTGAATTTTCCGTATTTTGCGACAAATAATTGCCCTGCCATTTACGTTCATATCCCCAGTATTTCCTCCGCTTTTTCAATGCACTGGCAGCTATAACTTGTAAACGTAACTGTGGCCATTCGGATCGATGATATTTACGAAGCAACATATACGCCCGCCATTTGTTGAACAATTTTCGAAGACTGCTTTCTGCATTCCGTCCAACGAGTGGTGGATTTGGCCAGATTATCGACTTCCCATAATCTCTCAATCGTTTGGCGTCACGGAATCTTTGAGCTAAATCTTGTACGTAGCCAAGAAGTTTATATTTTCTACAACAAAACAGACTATGTAGGGAGAGGAAATAATTTGAGGAGAATTGTTGCCGACCTATAATATCGAATAATAACCAAAGCTGCCTTCATTTTCTTGTATCTCTGACGACAGATCCAACCTCGCACTTGCTTTTGCAATAATGTAACTAGGCCGAGAAGATTACAATTACGTTAACATAATGATATCAACGTTTCTTACCTATGTGTGGCATCATTTCATTTCTAGCTTTCTCCAATGCAAACAAAGTTTGCGGTGAACGAATAAAAATCTTCGTTTTACCAAATTTGACGTCATTTGCAAATCCTTTTTCTTTTACCAAGACTTTTACGCCATCCTTATCGGAACCAGCCTTGAAGTTTGGCCAAGTATATTGTGATATCATCTTGTACCGTAGTAAAAACTTATCGTATCTTTGACGATGAACGAAACCAGCACGTCGCACTCGCACATTCTCCAGTAGTCCCAAATATCGAACTTGATGTTCCACGCGTTCGTCGTCGAAAATTGTCGGACTCTTAGTGTCATTCGGCTTTATGCATCGTACATAAAATGGTTCTTTCTTCAGCAATGTTGCAACTAAATCGATCATCGATTTTTGGAAAACTAAAAATTGATTTAAAGAATAGCTAAACATTTGCACAAAATGGTATTACAATAATTTTTTGTCTTACGAGTTCCGGCAGTTAATGGACGTTTCGTTGTTGCTGCTATGTCTTGGGCACCTTCTGGCCACATATCAGACAAATTTTTATCTTTGGAATGATACAAAAGCCTCTTGAAATCTTGATACAAAGTGTCACGATTCTTTTCAATAAAACCAGTTATCTTATAAACGACATCACCCGCGTAGTGAGTGATGCGAAAGTTTTCACGATGTTTCAGTTCCTTGTCCATTGGCTTCAATTGCCGGCTAGTATAATGTGGATGATTGGCTAATTTCGTATCCATTGCATCGAGCAATGTCTGGTCTGTAACTTTACCAACCGTGAGGCACGCTTCGTCCATTATGGATATTATTCCTTTGTGAGGCTGTTCCACAAGCTCGCAAATTATCTGCCAAATGCAAAAGGTTTAAATTTACCCCAACGACAATATGGTATTTTATTTGTGATTCTTTGTAATTTTTGATATTTTGGTTCTAATGCTGCAATAAATATTTACTTGAATTTAATTAAAAGTTCCAGGAAAAGGTAGCCAGTAACAATGAATTAATTTGAATTGAGTTTCATTAGTTCTAATACAAACACGGGCTTTTAAATTTACTTGTATATGACGATTTCTTGTTGCCAATATTTTGGCGTTGGACAAGAAATTGTTGTTTTGCTTGCATTGACCATACGGAATCGTTAGTAAATTTACTTGTTATGCTGTTTTCAACATTATCGACATTATCTCTTTTTTCAATGGCAGACCTTGAAAACAGCTGAAACTTACTTAATAAAACAAAATTTCGAGTCGAATTTTTTCCGCTTATATTTATTTAAAATTGTACCAAATTTTACTTTTAACGACCGGTTTCGTTCGCTATGCGAACATCATCAGGTTTCTAATTCAACTTATCATTTAGAAATTATCTACATTGCTTTTACTATGGAATACATTGACATTAAACATTTACATTGAATGATCGTCAACTAAATAATAAATAAACTAATCTGCCTTTACTAGAAAAGGAATACAATTGTCATACGTAAAAACAGAAGCAAAAAACCACAACAACAAACGCTAATTCAAATAAACATTTAACATTTAACAAGCAACTATCATAACAAAATACCCTGAAAAGAATTCATATCATGTCATCATGTTGCTCGTTCAGTGTCCATGTGCGAAATGGTTATTTCTCATTACAAAAACAAAATTAAATTTACTCGCAGTCGTAGAAAGTTTCATTTATGCTCGAATTGCGCGTGTCTTCCGTGAGATCAATTACTTTCTCGTCAATTTTTCTCTTTAATACAAACAAATTAAGCAGTGGAGATTTAATATTGCCATCGTCAACATTCAGAAGGTTTTCATGCTTGTGTTTATGTATCTGGATCGCTTCATAATATTCCACTTCAATCCAAAATTCAATCCAATTAAAGATTCTTCGAAAAAAGAAGATTTTGAAAATCGGTCAAGTTTTACTCGAGTTATCGTGTTGATAGACAGACGGACGGACTGACGGAAAAGAATTTTTTGTATATTTCTCTTATTAGGACCCCAAAACAACGTCCCAAGACCACAAAGTAACCAATTCCCGGGCCAAAATTCGACTGGTAAACGTTGTGATAAACGCAATAAAATGCAATAGATTGAAAACGAAACTCTATTCAAGCAACTCTTTGACGCCGCCGCCGCCAAAAATATTTTGACTTAAGCCGAAATGCGCCGCAATCGAAACCTAAAAAAACATGGCGTCGCTGTTGCCGATAGATTTCCAATCGGTGCGTGCGGTGGGATAAATTAATAGAAATGGCAACTTGAGTATAACAGATATTCCTTCCGAAAATTTTCTACTGTGATGATTTTCGACCGATATTGGGGTAATAATTTTTGAATGAAAAATGATGTAGGTTTTACGGCTCTAAATAATGCGAATATTATGGGGCTGTCCCTAAATTACGTAACACATTTTTGGCCACTTACCCCCCCGCCCGTCGTTGTCACACACTGTAACAATCACTCGAACCCCCCCCCCCCCTGTTACGTAACAAAACTGAGGAATTTATTTTTTAACAAAAACAACCAAATGTTATGACGTTCAACGTGGCATCTTATGATTTGTCAAAACTAGAGAAAGATAACTAGTCACCACGTCACCAAGTGAAACAGATGATCACAAAAAAGTTTCTCGTATGCGATTTTGACCAAATTTAATTAAAAATATAAGTTTTTGGTTGTAAAAGTGTTTGTTACGTAACATTTCTACCACTCCTCCCCCCCCCCTCCCCTAAAGCCCGTAACTATCTGCCTCAAATTCTTGGATTCTTCGGTTCAAATCTGGAGATTGTGACACTAGCGTCTTTTATCCGCTTAAAATGATTTCTACATGTTCAGGTTTTATTAAACAGTACTGTGCATGACTTTCAATTACCTGATTGTTAAAATAGTCGATATTGGTCCATTCAATGCCCTCACGATTATATTCTTCTTGTTCTTGTTTTAACACTAATTCTACAAAATAAAAAAAAATCTATATATATTTCTTATATGTATACAATTCACCTACCAATAAACAATTGTTGCAACTTCTCATTACAATAGTTAATACAAAATTGTTCAAATGAATTTACATCAAATATTTCAAAACCATAAATATCCAGCACACCAATCACATTATTGTACCGTTTTTGGCCCGGGACAACGATCGATTTGTTTATACGACTTATGATCCATGTAAATAAACGATCGTAAATAGCTTTTGCTAGTGCATCACGTCCAAATTCAGCTTGGGTAACATCGTGGAATTTCATCATAACATCACCACGTGCGGCTATGACACGTTGAGTAACGGAGTTTCTCATATCCGATTCGGTAACCAGTAAAAGTTTTGCGGCATATTGAAGTGACGCTTGGTTTGAAATCACAATGTTATCTTCTTCGCTCTTGAAACTTATGTTTCCCAAATGTAAAATTGCTGCAATGATCTTCCATATCGTAGAAACTTCATCATTAGTAAATCCAAGAGCTTTAAATGCATTCGTTGTGGCCTTGTAATCGTTTTGTTCTGAGAGTGTTTCCTTACTTCCTTGATTGGTATAGAAATATTGACTTGGGTCTCGATTTAAGTAAAATTGCTTCAAATCACTGTCTGAACTGCCTCGTAGTAACTTTAAAAGAAAATATTTTATTATTTATTTAATATTTTATTATTATTATTTCCTTATCGTATAGGTTTAACGAAATCTATTTAGGTTGCATTCTACTATACAGTGAAGTAATTGTATCTTTTGCTATAAATTAAAGAATCTTCCAATTGTGTAGTTGTGCTAAATATGCTATTTGGTTCACATACACAATTCATTCATAGTGAACAAAATGAACACAAAATCTATAACAATCGATTGTAAGCATCCCCCACATTTATGCCGTGAAGTTGGGTGTTTGCAACATCTATTCTGTCCCGTGGATGTGCTTTAATTTTCGATTTAAGTTTAGTCACGGAAAAGTGAAAACTGAAAACTTAAAGTGAAAACCGACACATGTTTGGTTTTGTGTTTACTTGAATTTGTGAATTTTTGCATGTATTTTTATATGGAGAAATCAATAAAGTCAGTAAACCACAAAACACAAAAATTTGTAGGTTTTCACTTTTCCGTGAGTGTACAATGAGATCAAAATGTCGCCGAAATTTGCAAAATTAATCGTATTATAAATTGTATCTTGTGTTGCAATTTCGGCAACTTTTTGAGATAACAGAACACGTCATAATTTTTTAAATTCGTTCATAATCCTCTACCCCCTCAGCATGATGGATTTATTTTTAACGCTAAAAACGATTTGAAAACATAACGGCACGTTATAACATAAAGGCCCGTACGTATCAGAATAGATGTGTCAAACAGAATAGATTAGACTCGTGCGCCGGTCAAAAATTTTAGAATGTTGGCGGCGGCTTGATCGGCTTTCGCGGCTTCGTAATTGAGCAGACTCTTTAAAAAACGTCGGCGGCACTCTTTTTTATTTGATTCTCTACCGGCTGGCTGACGGCGCGGCTGAACAACTATAAGTGAAAAACATATACGAGTACGAAATATAAGAAAATTGATCATTTTCCTTTTAGAAATAAAGTCAGTGGATGAAAAGCAGAAGAAATTTATTGATCGAAAAATTGTTTTAGCTGTTTATCGTACAAAGTTCTGAGTACAGTTGCGTACAATAAGAATGACCCGCTATTTGGAACATCACCGTGTTCTCTATTTCTATGATTCTCCGACTTCTCTCATTTCAATTATTATTTCAAATGGCGAAACAAAAGCGACGATTCGCTAAAATATAACTAACAAAAAACTTCGCTAATCGCTAATTTTTCGCTAACATGATAGAGCATTTTATTTATCATACGCGTAACAAATGTATATAACATTTTTTGTGTACATTAAAAATTAATTATTTTATCATAAAAGTTCAAAATTTTACTTTCTCCTTTAGTTTTTAATTTTTTTTTTACTATTCGTAACGCTACAGCCTTGTCATCGTTGCGTCACAATTTCAGGAATACGAACGCATGTGATCTTCGATAAAAAATCTTGCGTTAGGATTTCATTTAGCAGCACAACCACGTAGATAGCTATTTATAGAGTTTTAAGATCGTCCAGGTACTTTTCATGGAATAAAGAAATATTAAACAAGTCACACAAGAAACGCACAGCACTTCAGCGATGCCACTGATATGCCGTCATGTTGTGGAGCCTTATTTATGTCGATAGATGTAAAAGAAGAAAGTACCTCTTCAACTATTTATATATCTATACTATTAGTGGATAAACACTATGTTAGACTTGACAAGGAAAATTAGTTTTTATGCAACTGGGATTATTATTATAGGTATACCTTTGTTAAACCGTAATCATGAGCAATTGTAAAATTGTATGAGGCTTGACCTTGCATGTAAAATGAATTGAATTGAATTTTAAAACAAAAGAAAATACAATAAATTGTAACGTCACTGTCCAATTTTAAATTTTATTAACAGTACAACATAGTAAAAAAAATTTTCCATCGGCTAGAGCGGATCTGAGGACCGACCTATGGTCGTAAGGAGAAGACCGTCTACATTCTCTGCCACACTGCACAAAAAACGTCATGATTAAAAGAATATTCATGAAAAAACACTAACAATTCTGTAGTAGCGTGAGTTAGGCGCACTCTATGAACCCTACAGCCCATTGAAGGGTTCAACCGATTTTCGCTAAAATTTGTTGTTGTTTCCTGAGGTTCATGTCTTTCAATAAAACTCTTGAAGCTATTTCAGTACATTCGCGAAGATATAACCAAAAAAGTTTCACCGAGCTTAAAAAAGCACGTTTTGACCACTTTTTCGACACTAACTTCGAAAATTCGGACCGATGTTGCCAATTGAATTCAATTCCATAATCACTTTGATTACCTTTAAAAAAAAGGTTTTGAAAATCGCTCAAGCTTTACTCGAGTTATCTTGCCTTAACGGACAGTCGGACAATTTTTTTGCAGATGCGTCTTATTGGTCTTATTCAGACCAAAAAACGGAAGACCAACAAACTCACGGGTCGAAACTACAAACACAATGATAAACCCATATCGAAAATTACGTTAAATTGCTCGACACAGTATAGGAGTTTCGTAAAGATTGTTTAAATTGCATAAAAAGCCGTCTGAATCATCACTTAATAGGTATCTATCTGTGCGCTATCTTCATGTGCGACAATAAACACTTATCAATTATTGAAAACCCATTTTAAAACTAAAACAATTATATAACAACGAATGTGATGTGAATCATTCATTTACCTGATAAAAACAGTGAAAATTTCGTTCGCCAGGTTGTTGTTGTATAACTCGGGATTTTTCAAGTAAATAATTTGTTATTACACCACCTACAGGATCGCTTTTATAATCGAATTCAATGTCCATGTATTTTCCAAAGCGACTTGAATTATCATTTCGACTCGTTTTTGCGTTACCAAATGTTTCTAGAATGGCGTTGCTTTGGATGAGTACATTTTTTACTCTGCAATTAATTTGTCAATTAAACGCGATATTTACACATCTAGAACTTCAACTATTGCACTGCAAGCGGGACTAAGAGTAATTTGTTAGATATATTGCATTCATTTTTAATTCCGCTTAATTTTCTTCCTGGAGCAATATATTACAACCAAACGTTTTTATTTTGTTACACTTATACCTTGTGCTATTGTTTTTAATAGAAAGAAGTGAATGTGTAACAAAATAATAAAGTTCGTCTGTATGACGATTCTTTCTAACTACTGAACAATAATTACGATGAGTCGTAAGCCAACATGGCTTCGACACACTTTGAAATGATTTCTCATCGGATTATAAATATTATTTTTTTTACAAAAATGAGCTTCATTGACTTTGGTTTCAATTGTAATGAACTCAAATCAACAATAAATGACTTTATTTAATGTATCTTTCGGATAAAATCAGCCGTTTTTCGCACATCCTTTCGTTACCGAAGTTTTTGCTGTGTCATGTGTAAATTGAACACAAACTTAGCGCCATCTATGATGAACTAGGGGCAGAAACTAGCATGGCTTAGAATGCCGGTTCGTCGCCACATCAATGGGTTTTACCGGCAGACATTTTTGGACCACATGCTTATCGTGAATTCCGAGCCACGCCTAACAGTAGATAGCATATTACATGAGGCTGGCGCCTGTAATTTTTTTTATTTTTTTATACCATTCGGTTGGTTTGTTACATTAATAATTTCGATAATAAAAAAAATTGGAATTATTGGAATTATTTTATTTAATGCAATTTTGATTTTTGCTTGGCATGTTCATGGTTGCAGTTGGCATGTTTGCAGTTTATGAAGTAGTTTAATTTTCATGCAGTAGTTAATTTTTATGAAGGTGGCAATTCTGAGTGTTGAAGTTTTGTGGTTATTATTTACATTTTGTGACATTTTGAATATTTCAGTCAACTGAATAAAAATCATATTTATTTCCTGAAGTCTCACAACTCGCTACTTACATCAAAGAGAACATATCTTTTTGAATTTTCAATAATAATTGCTTCGGTCATATGTAATGTACAGGGTTTACTCACAAAAATTTGATTTACAGAACATTTATTTCAGATTTTTGAAGATTACATTTTCCCAAAAAGTTTTACTTGCATCCAAAACTGATTTCAATTTTCTTTCATGCAATTTTATTATTTTTCTCAAATTCGGGATCGGCTATGCACAATACTCCATTCCGTTTTCCAGTCATGAACATTTGCAGTTGCATTTGAAAATACACTTTCCTCTGCAAGACACCTTTACGAAACGTATTTTCCAATGGTTTCTACCTTTAACGGACATTTTATTTTGAAAACTCTGAACTGATTAAATTTTTGAAATATTCAGCGACACTGAAACACGGAACAATAGGCAAATTCGCTGATGTAGCTTGGACAACTTCGTCAACAACTATTTGGGTATTCCTCTTCCTCTAGCAACCACATTTTCACTAACAATTGTTCGATGACCTCTTCCTCTTCCTCGTCCTCTTCCTTCAGCAGCCACGTATCCACCGACGCTTACTCCGCGACCTCTTCCTGCTCCAATCCCTCTGCCTCCACTTCCTCGACTACCAGTGTTCATTTCCAAAATAAATTATTTGTTCGACCGATTTTGTTTTGTTGACAAATCTGACATTTACCGCTGCAGTAATTTTTTTTGTTGCTACAAATGGCACCAATGAAAACTGTGTACGATTCATTGCGGCACTGAATCCACAACTACTCAAATTATGAAGTCTGGGTGTGCTTACTAACGTTACTTTTATGCTAGACATTGAAGAAAAGTACTATACAGAATTTGATCCCACCTGGGTTGAGCCAGGATAGTCTTGGTGGAAAGCCAGTACGTTATCATTGAGCTTATCCGTTCACCCGTTTTCGCACTGATAACTAAACTTTATTTAGTTTCGAAATGGACTAATGTGATTTTATTAGTCGAGTCTCATACATAAATTGATTATTTTCAATTGTTGTTTCATGGGACGTTTAAGTTCACTTCGAAAAATTGTAGTGTCATTATCGTGTTTTGTGCTCAAAATGGCCCTTTATGCGAAAGATACATAAAATAAGATACAATTACTAAATCTATAATCTGCTCATAGCTATGTCTCAGCTGGTTTGACCAGCTGGCGCATTATAAGTCGACAAATTTGGCAACAGTGAAAACATACACGAAGTCAAATGTCAATAGCTCAATGTTGCCAATTTTTAGACCCGTAAAAAGTGGTCTATTGCGTTTGCAAAAACGTATTTTCATCATATTCTTCAAAAACTTTAAAAATTCAACGGGAAAAGTTGCTTTCGTCAGTTTTTCCAAAAAGTACAAAAACATTTCGAACCAGAACAAAAAAAGTTTGTTTTAGCCCTAAAAACAATTTCCCCACAGAAATCTCATGTGTCCGAACTTTTCAAAAAAAAAACTTGTTCAGCCGCACCGTGGTGAGTGCCCTAAAACTGAATCTCTGGACCATTCCATCGGTATTTCTACTATGTAAATTATAGGTATGTTCCCTTCAGCGAATATCTCTTGTGATAAATTTAACTTGTGGTTATTTGGTTAAATTTGACAGATCGGAAAATGTAAACAAGAAAATCGAATGAATTGCAACATTGAATTTTAACGTTTTCTCAACATTAAAACTCATATTTCGACAATAAAATAATACTTTCCGCTTCATTTAACGTGATAAATTTATCAATATACAAACCCCGAGGCTTGAATAAGTTTATCACGATATTTTTAACAATGAGTGTGTTTGGTGCATGCTTTATCACCGAGTTAAATTTATCGCAAGAGATATTTGCTGAAGGCAATACAGCCTATGTAAACGATATGGAATTTGAGTGCACGCCAAATGTGAAAAATATACCACTTTACACAATAAAATAGTGGTAACTCAAGCAAATTCGTAACGCAGGGTAGAATGTCGTGTTAAAAGGGAACGCTGTGTTTTATCTCATTTTGTTATGTTTACTAAGAGTGAATGAAATGAAAATAACGTTCTCCCTTAACATACCGATGAAATTGGCCCTCGACTAGGGCTCAACGTGTTTTTTCCACATAAATCGAGTAAATCTTATCCGATTTTCAAAGTCTTTTTTTTCCTGAAAGATAATTGAAAAAATGATTACGGAATTGAATTTGGACAAAATCGGTTCGGAACTTTCGAAGGTTATGGTCTTATGAAGGTGGGTGAAACTCTTGAAGGTATTAAATAAAAGATTTGGACATCAGAAAACCACGAAAATTAAATTAGTGAAAATCTGTTGAGTGGTTGGTCGGGAAAACAGACAGAAAACGACAAGGGGGAAGGGGAGGGAGGTCTAAAAAGTCGAAAAAAAAACAGACGTCATTTATGGACGATCACTAATGCTGAACTATGCAATTTGGAACTCAACGTACTATTTCTTATTGCTTGCAAAATTGGCAATTGATATTGAAATTGTAGGTTCGTAAGAATTCGAAGGATGTTCCATGTCAATTCGCGTTGCATAATTTGTGTTGAAATTTGCATTAAGACTTGATTAAATACCTCTCGATTTCGTTTTGTCCACCTGCATTTGTTATGGCTGCTATGTACTTCATTATAATTTTCGATGCTTCTGTCTTTCCAGCACCTGGTTACAGTAAATTAGTCGTGACAGGAAATGGTACCTATCTATTTACTTAAATGTATTTTACCTGATTCACCGGATATCATAATGCACGTGTCGCGATGTCTTTGTTTGATTGCTCTGTAAGCAGCATCAGCTATTGCAAATATGTGTGGCGTATTCTCAAATAGTTCACGGCCTATCGAAAATTTCAAAAAAAATGTCTATTTAAGGGACCGTTCATAAAGTATGTCCCGTTCCGAGGGGGATGGGGTTTCTGGCTTAGCATGACAGAGTGCGATAGGGGGGAAGGGGCTCTGGACTCGTGTTACGTTTTGAAAAAGTTTGACTGAAATTTATATTCTTATTTAATTTTCATCATTCTTACAAATACTCGACAGCTGTTGAGCCGACCGTTGGCTCCCGACCTTCAAGACTCGTATTTGGCTGTTAGCTAGATGAATCTAATCATCATCATCATCATCATCACACTTTATAGACCGTATGTACCCTTCGGTGTGAGGTCTTTACTACTGATCATGGACCACCCTTCTCCATACCCCCCTATCCTGTGCCAAGGAGATGGTTTGTTCGCCTAGAGAAAGTCCCCTAACTTCTAAATCGGATTTAATTGAGTCTATAAACCTTCTCCTTGGCCTACCCCTGGGACGCACACCCGGGACTTGAGCATCCAATATCTTCTTTGGTAGCCTGCTATTACCCATCCTCTGAACGTGCCCGTACCACCGCAGACGACTAATCCTTGCCGCCTCTCCACTGATGTAACCCCTAAGTTTTCCCTGATGTCGTCGTTCCTAATATGATTGTCCCACTGTTCCCTCCGATTTACTTTCTATGCTCCTAAGAACCCTCATATCAGAAACCTCCAGGTCATGCACAAGGTATCCGCAGTCCACCCAACTTTCACTACCGTATAAAATCGTTGGTCTGAAGATTGACCTGTGAATAGCTAGCTTTGTGCCACTACTTAACTCTTTTTTTGAACACATACGACCTCAACTGACTGGCCACTGCATTTCCCATCCTTCTCCTTTCTTCAAATTCCCTAACTAACTTGCCATTCTCCGAAAAAATGGCTCCTAAATATTTAAACTCAGAGACCTGTTCCAACAGATGAATCTAAAATCATACTTTTCTTCAACGAGGAACGCTCGTCAGGCACAAAAAAGTGAACACTGACTTGAAAGTTTTCAATCATAATATCCGTATTCCATTGACGTCGTTGCTATCGCAGTGATATTCTCAAAGTTCTAACACCAGGCTATTTTCTTTTTAATGGATCAAAGACACAAAGTACGTGGGCTGATGAAACTAATCGCTACCGGCTACAACTTTCAATTCAATAACTTTTTCGCACCAGGCTGTGCTTAGGACTTGGCTGGAGTGGCCCCTAAACCGGTATATGTCTTAGAAAATTGAAGGAAAACTTTACATTATTGCTAAATATTCACATAAACCTAGCGTAACGTAACATTCCTCTCATTCTTCTAGCCATTTTCTCAGAGCCTCTCTCTTCCTCAAGCGTGACATAATTTAAAAACGACCTCTTAATAATTATGAAGTCGTTGTTTCGGCTCAAACTGTCAGAAATGATCGACAAAGTTAATTATGTTTCTTTGTTTCGTGAAAACACTGGAGCTATTAGTGACTGCTAATTCTCGCTACCTTCAAGAAGGGCTGCTAGTAGCGACTATCGTCCCAAATTTTCAATTCTAGCGTCTCTAGAAATTTCTATTAGCGAACCCAACCTTGGTATTTAGTTAGAACCAAACACCAAGAAAGAACCAAGAAATTTCTCAACAAAAAAAAGCAGTCCGTCGTCTTTAAATTTCTGTGCTGCCGTACTAACTACGCCATCAGCAAAGCAGAAAAACCAATTTGTTTCGTTTAATATATTTTTTACTTTTTTTTACGAAACATATTTGTACTTTGAATTTCATTTTCCCGATTGGGTCAAAATTTTTCTCTCATCTCCTAGAATATTCCTGAAATTCTCGAAAACAGAGGTTAAGTTGTTGGAAAATTGTTTGAGGATCATTTAAAAATCTTTTCGTTTCAAAAACCTAGTACACGATATTTAAGAGTTGTTTGGTACTGGAAGTAGAGAGTGGAATACTGATCATTTGAGGTTTCGAAAGTCATCGGGGCTATTCGAAATTTTATGTCACTGTTTCAGTATATTTCAGAAACGCGCAACCATTGTTTCTAGGCAATTTCAGATATGATCTCATCACATTCTATATCTTTTTTATGGTTCAATACAAATATTACACACCGCAAAGATACCAACGTTATCAAAACTCATTTCTTTAATAAAATAAAATTGAAAATCCGTTAAGCAAAACTAATTTCTGACACTTGTTGTTATACATTGACATTTCGATAACACTACTCACCTTTGTATTTGTTAACATTGTCAGGTCCGTAGATATTCATTTGACGATATGGATTCATAGAAACACATACCTCACCAATATATGTGTAGATTTTGCGTGAGTCGAATCTGTGATTTAATGAAAAAAAGTAGAAATAATTTTTAGCAATGAAGAGTAGAAACACTTAAGGTTACTGAAATTTACATTTTAGGGCTCTTAGCATAGGGATTCAGTAAGTGATCGTAATTTGTAACATTTTGGTCCAAGTTCGGGGAATATTTCGAAATTAAATTCTACAAAATTACAATGATAAGAAATTTATAATTTGCACACTTTACTCTTTTTCTCTTTTTTAGATGTTTTGCTATGATGACAAAACAGCTGAAAGTGATGAAACGTGTGAATGTGTAGAATTATAAATTTCTTCATTGTTAATTGTAATTTTGATTATCTTTGATATTTGATAATCTTTTTGTGTATGGAAAAATGATGAAAAGTTCATGGAAATTTTTGAGGATGGGGGGGGGGGGTTGTCAGATAGCGTATGAAAAAGTACGATGGGGTAGGAGGGAGAGGGTAAAACAAAATCGTACGTACTCCTTCTAAGATTTGTTTTGTAATTACAAATTCTTTGGTAACATACAGTTGGGAAGCTGATGAAAAACGTGCGAAGAAAACTCCGCGATGAATTCCAAAATAAGTGAAAGGCGAAAGAATTTTTGTCAATTTGAGCTTTCAAACAACCCTTACGCGAGCGATTTTCATCAAAACTAAGTAATTTCTCCGCAGAAATGTTTCTCACTGTATCGGTTTACTGAATATTCCAATTGACTTGTTCTTCGTCCATGTTGCAGGTCTATAAGGCAACTTTACTTTATAAGTCTTAGATGAAATTTTCGTACGTATTTTCATGGGGGCAGGGGGAGTATAACTGAGATAGTCGAATTAAAAAACGCGAAAAATGTAACGAAAAACAATAACAGTTCAAGTCACGTCACGTCGTGTTTACCCTAAAGTTCCTGAAGGCACCGTTTAGTCCTGCTGGGTTTTCAGGATAACACCGTTTCTCGCTTATATTTACCATGAAACGTAAAATGCATGATTGATATAGATAAGGATAAGAATGGATGAGGATATGGATAATTTTGAGCGTTTACACTCAGCCAGGGCCCTAAAACTCAGTCTCAGGGCCCAACGTATTTTTTCTACATAAATCGAGTAAATGTTATCCGATTTTAGTAAATCTTTTTCTTTTCCTGAAAGATAATCGAAAAACTAAATACAGAATTGAATTGAAAAACTGGTCAAAAACGTGATTTTTTGGAAGTTGATGAAACTTTTCGGCTTATATCTTTGCGAAATTAGAACGGAAGTCGCTTTTCAAGGGCTCGAATGAAAGATATGGACATCACAAAATCACGAAAATTAAATTTATGAAAATCGGTTGAGTCCGGGCTCTAGATTCCAAAATGTAGATCCTACAAGACGGTGGCTTTTCGTGAATATTCGTTTAATTATGAGGTTTTTTACGCAGTCTTGTAGAGAAAAAAGAGGGGAACGTTTTTGTCCTTGGAAGTATGGGTCAGATGTCTCTCCTAAGTGCTCTAGGTCGGTTCTAAGATCGGCACTGAACATTTTGTTGCTAATTTTTTTCACATTTTTTTTTTCAATTGTAAGCTTTTTTATGAATTTGGAGAGGATTTTTGCGCCGTTCGACAATTTCCAATCCACTTTTTTGTCGACGTAATTGTATATGCTTAAGAGTTAAGATTTAGTCCGAGTCATATTGCAACATCTATTCTGTTCGCCAAATCCATTCTGATGAGTATGGGTCCCTTGCATATGTTTTTAAATTGGAATGAGCAACCAATACAAAAGCATCTTGCTCTATTCGCAGTAAAATCAGCTGGTCAACAGCTGATAAGTAGAGAAGTAATGTTAATTTGAAAGCACCAAACCGTATAACCAAATCCACGAAAGACTACTTTCGTTGAGAAATAGCTTCGTGCAACATGAACATTCATAGAATTTATTTCTTACGTAATCCTCGTTACTCCTAATCGTTTTTGTGACAAAGTGCACCAATATGTCGCTAGCGAATCCTACATGTTTTAGTGATTTCTCTCTTTGAGATCCCAAAAAAAAAAACTTTATGGCATACACATTAGATGTTGTAAAAAGACCCGAACGTATCTAAATATAGAAATGAGCGAAGAATTCAATGTTTTGTGCTCTGTTATAACCATAAGAATTTTCAAAGACCCTTAGAAATTACCGAAGTGCGTCTGAGACCATTGTTTTTGATGGTTCTCCCCTGCACAATAATATTATTATACGTAGTTTCTTCAATAAATCCTGAAACTATTTTCTCTAAAATGTAATTCTCACCAACTTTGCCAGAAGAAGCGAACTCCCGTAATTTTATAGATATGTGTCATCACTCCCAATTCTAGAAGTTGCTTTATCCTCGGATTTGATAATTTTTCGCTAAAACCCTGAAACACGAGTTCTCTAAAATTTTATTCTCTACAACTTTATCTTTGGAAGCAAATTTGTCACTGCCGTAATTCTTGAGATATGAGTCATCCCTCACAATTCTAGAAGTTGTCATAACCCGCGATTTGGCTATTTTTCCCTAAAATCCTGAAACACGTGTTCTTTAAAATTTTATTCTTTACAACTTTGTCTTTCGAAGCAATTTTCTAACTTTCATAGGTCTAGAGATATTTGTCATCCCACCCAATTCTAGAAGTGGTCACATTCCTGGATTAGCCATTTTTCCTTAAACCTGAAACACGTGTTGTCTAAAGTTTTATTCTCTACAACTTTCCTTTGGAAGCAACTTTCTAGTTTCCATAGTTCCAGAGATGTTGGTCATCCCGCCCAATTCTAGAAGTGGTCATATCCCAGGATCGGGCCATTTTTCCCTAAAACCCTGAAAGACGTGTTCTCTAAAATGTTATTCTCTACAACTTTGCGTTTGCATGTTGAGCAAATATAGACGAAAAACCCTCTGCTTTGGTATATGGACAAGAAACTCAATTTCGTCCATTCCATTGGTTCCAGTGCCCAGACCACTGACCCAATTTCCACAAAAAAAATCCCTGTTTTGTGAGATCAAATTTAACAACAAAAAGAGATATATTTGCGAAAAAGTTTCACCGACCCTTGAAAGACCATGTTTTTGGTCACTTTTTCCACCGTATCTCCGGGAACTTTTGACCGATTTTGCTCATCTCTGAACTTGAATGAGTCATATATACCTTTAGGGAAAAAAAAGTTAGGGGTGATCGGTAAAGCCGTTTAGAAAAAAATGACGGGACGGACCTTTCTTCCCCGGCTCGATCTACTCCATGTTACAATAAAATTGTTTGTATAGGACCTTTATACTTCGTAAGGGTCCAATAAACGCGAACGGATCTATAAAAAATATTATGGAAAAGAGAGAATCTCTTATGAAGGTTTTGTATCTGTCACTCACTGTATCTATATTTATAAGGGTCGGTCGACTGTTATTCTATTAATATTGACGTAACACCAACATTACATGATTTTTAAATTTTACACAGCTTTTTGTAAAATGCAGTATGTTGACTTTAGAAATTATTTGGAATTATATCTTCACCAAAGAATATTTAAAGAATAACATAACTTTCTTTGTAAAAAATGTTTGTTTTTGATTTCGTTGGACTTGTAATGCATCAACGTTTACTTTTAAGGAAAAATATAAATTATTAGATATTTACACTACTAGAAATAGAAAAAATGTTTCAGGTGCGAGTAATGGTGTGTGATTTCGAATACATTAAACTCTTGTTCATTTCTTATCCTTATTTTACATTTTATTTCACTGGTGTTCTGTAGGTTGTGTATATTTACAAAGGTGTCGAAAAATCAAACATTTTGTTCGACTTTTTTGACACTTAGATATAATTCGCTTCGTCATTTTTGTCGGACGTACGTAATATATGACTAAAAAGTTCAAGCTTTCCGAAAGACTTTTAAATGGGCATTTCGTTACGATTTAGATTTTATAGAAAGTTTTCAAAATTGTAAAAATGTTACATACGAAAAAACAAAATTTTTAACCCCTTACGGTAAATTTGATAAAATTATCAGTAATATACCGGTTCTCCTTCTTTTCAAAACTAAAAATGAGAGAGTCTTCGCCGTACTTTTAGATGTTATAGATGATTTTAATGAAAGTTTGGCACGTCTTCCTTGACGTGAAACTATTTTCATAGCTTGTTTTGAAAAAGGGTTAAGAAAATAGTTGTAGAGACTTATAACTCTGTCAACATACCTGTAACTCTTTTCATTCATTTGCCCCATGCAAAAGAACGATCCAAATGTTTTAAATAATTGAGATTTCATGGCATATACTTCCAAATAGATGAGATTGTAGTGATCACAGATTACCATTACAAAGATTTAAGAGAAATATCTTTATTGAATACAAAACAAATGCAAATAAAGTGAGCTGCCCACTTAGAGTAGGTTGCCTTTAACATACAGCATAATCGACGCCACAGATCAACACACAATTAAACTAGCTTCGGAGTATTTGGTTCGTACATGCTTCAATTCAATCTAAACTATACAAAGAGGAGCTTACAAAAATTCATTCAATCCTCCTCCTGAGCGAAGCGCTAATTTAATACGTTCGTTGGAACGAAAAAACAATGTACGACTTATATTTTCTGTCATTTAACGACCTCGCGGCCGAGGCGTATGCCTAGCAAAAGATTACAATTACCTTGTAAAGTGAATAAATTGACAATCCTTCACACGAAAAAGTTCGGAAAATGTCACATATTTGAAGAAAATAATTAAATTTTTTACATCGAAATACATATTAGGTTTTTATCAATAAATAAAACTTTAATTTACCTAATAAACAGTAAATAGCTTTACCGGTTTGTACCGGTTGCATTCCCTACTCATGATACGAGATTACACGTTCCAGTTTTCCAGGCGTGATAAGTTCAGAGTCCCAACTTGTGACGATAGCAAATATTAAAAAAATATCGGTGACGTTAAAAAGTGGATTGTAAAGCCAACTGCAAATCATAAAAGTGTTCGAGAAAAAAGAACGCCGTGGAATTTGGGTTATGGCAAATCTGAATGCACAAAACTAGCGTTTGAAGTAAGATTTTGAAAAGTTGAAACTTTTTTGCTGAGGAAAACATTTAGACATGGAAAGTGTCGCCAAAATTTAGTAAATGTCAGACGTTTTCCAAGTTCAATCTCATTCGTTCACGATTAATATAACGTTGAAGTCATCTATGATTAAGCGCTTGGATATGCAATCGGAATGTGTATGACTCAAAATTGTACGTCAACAAACAAGAGTTAAGAAAGGAAGATGCAGTTACCGATAGTTTTTACAATTGACAAAAAATTATTTGTTGACTTGACACAAATGAAAGAAATTATGATATTCTTATTAGAAGTTATAGTAAGCACAGCCTATACCTGTGTTTTTAAATATGATATGAGTAATTTCTCATTTATCAAACAATTGTTTTGTGACACTTACATATGAAAGATATGAAACCACACCCAACATGTAATTTTTTAATCTTATTACAAATTGATTACCTGACTTTGATATTTTCCAAAAAATTTTCAAGAGTGACTTCGTCAAGTAGAACAAAATCCTCTACACCAACTTCTTTTTCTTTCATTGCCATTTTAAGTAAATTCGTTGATCTGCTTCGTCGAAAGGTTGAGGTTACGTATTACGCGTAGTACACAAATTAAAATTGCATCAGTAAATAATTGTTATTTCGGATTGTACGAATTTAATTCAATTGTAGAATCCGTTTATTCATAAAATCGATTTTCAGATTATCGTAGTGTCATCTACTATTTACGGACGGTAGTTGATTTTTTTAAAGGAAAACAATTTTATTTTTTGCACAAGCACATTATCACAAAAATTCTTTAAAATAATGAATTGAATTAAAAAGTCATCTATTTTACATTTTACGTTTAAATGAAGCGCACTGAAATACCTATCAATGCGGTGTGACTATGAGCGATGTAATCGAAAGGAAAACAGTGACTGGAGCGACTGGAGTGTTATAAATGAAAATATTTTTGACAATCGCGATTCATTTCGGCGTACTAGATGTTGCAATTGACAACTTCACAACCACCTCTCCGCTGTGGTGTAAACGATGATTCCTGTCGCTTTCAGGCCCGTAACTAGAAGGCCACAGGTGAACTAATAAGAAAAATGACGATAAGAGGTTACAAGAAATAATTCTCTTCTGGCAACGCTTATTGTTGAATTAGATAACGACGTGTGCCAAAAAATTCATTGTAACGACACCAAATGCGAAATTTGTCTGATATGACAACACCGAATTCATAAAAAATATAAACAACTGTCAAACTCGCGTCGGCAAAAAAAAGTTACTTTAAAAAAAACTACGTCGCAGCAGCTTTCCAACAAGCACAGACTCATCAAAATCGGTTAGAAATTTGCTGAGATATCGTTGTTTGAAAATGAGAGTTGTTTTCTTCAGAAAAGTTTAAGAGTTTGATCAGGAGAATTTTTTGGGATCTTGAGAAAATGTCTGCCAGTAGTCAAAACGGCGCCATCTTAAATTTTCCTAAGCAAAAAATTATTTTTTTTTGTTTTCGAACTTTAGCTTGAGAACGACAATACTTAGAGAGTTGGCGTCTTCTACAAAGTTATAGTTTGATCAGGAGAATTTTTTGGGATGTTCAGAAATCAGTGGCAGGACATTTCTCCGCCGCAAATAATGCCCGGGGCGTTAATAACACCCGCACCACGGGCGCTAATAACGCCTGCACGCCGGGCGCTAACAACACCCGGGGCGTTAATAACGCCCGCACTCCGGGCGCTAAAAACGCCCGGGGCGTTAACAACACCCGCACTCCGGGCGCTAATAACGCGGCTAATTTGCGGTGGAGAAATGTCACGTCATCTCAGAAATCTGCCAAAGTGACGCTATCTTATATTTTCGTTAGGAATAAATTTAGCTTAAGAGAAACAACGCTCTATTTAGTTTAATTAATGCTACTTTGGTTTTTCTAATTTTAGCTACGGAATGACAATACCTAGAGAGTTGGTTTCTTCTAGAAAGTTATAGAGTTTGGTCAGGAGAATTTTTTAACATCTTAAGAAAATGGCTGCAAGTTGTAAAAGTGACGCCATTTTGAATTTTTTTGCTATCTTCTGAATTAGAGTTTATAGAAGGTTGGTTTCTTCGGGAAAGTTGTAGAGATTCGTGGAGAAAATTCTTTTCTGAATAAATTTTTTTTAAAAATCAGAAAAATTTTTACATGACATTTAGCTATAACAACTGCAAACTTCTAAAACGACTGATGTCGCATACAAAAACCTCCTGAAAGGTAAAGTGTGACGCAGTCCGTAAGTCCGCTTCCAGTTTTGTTTTTTCGTTTTAAAAAAAGTGCTGTAATTTTTTCACAAAAATAAAACTTTGAACACAAGATTCCATTCAAACAAGTTTTTGCGTATTATCAGCGATAGCGTCACCTCAAGCGATATCATTAATTTTGGAAGCGGACATACGGACTGCGTCACACTTTACCTTTTAAGAGGTTTTTATATGCTGCCGCTTTGAAACACAATACTTTAAAGCGTAGTTTGCACGCATCGGGAAAATCCAAGAAAAACCCATCACATGAATAATGAAAGAAGTTCATTTAACCACTGACACAGTAAAAATGTCGAAAAGATCTCCAAAAGAATCCATGAAATGAATTATTCGCAAAAAACCACGTTCTTCCATACAAATTTAATGACAGTGACAATTTTTTCTTTTGTTAGTTTAGTTAATTTGTTAACAACGGAACGAAACGCGTTTGTACGTCAAAATATTTCCATGTGTTGATTATTGAGCATATGCCACATATTATAGTAAAAATTCTGATATTCAAATTTTAAATTTGCTTTAGCCCAACACCATCTAGAAGTCGGCGGGCCTGTAGTTATTTTTATCAGAGAGGACGTCAGTGAAAATGTTTTTGTTGGTCATGGTGACGATGATGAGGAGGACGTTAGTAAAAAAGTTTGTGTTGGTTGAGTTAAGAGCAAACTTTAAGTATGGATTTGCATGTTAGCGCCACAGTCGTAAAACACGTTAAAACAGTAATCAGTTTTTCTAGCTCCGTGGCATTTGCCTATTCCGCCTATGTGATAATGCGGCACTGCTCAAGTCGACTCAAACGACGTGGTAAACGTATAGACCCAATTTCGAAAAACTTAGTTTTTACAACGGGTCCAAAAATGTTGATAAAATTTCAATAACACCAAAAAATTGTTGTGACGAAGTAAACTTTTTTAGTTTACATCCTCGTGACGACGCCGAAAAGTTTATTAATCAGTGTGAGAATGGTTGATGGTTTGTGGGCATTGCCACAGTTCACTTAACCCCAAAAAAATTAATCATAGCGTTCACTTTTTTATGACATTTGATGTTTCACCATAGTGTTTGTGCCACAATCACTTTATTTTTCAACTAGTGTGTCATTGTTCAACAAAAAAGATATTTTAACTAATTTAATTAAATTTTGATAAGTCCAGCAACTTAACTTTAAAAAAGAAAAAAATATAAGCATTTCGAGATGTTTCGTTCATCAAATTTTGACAAGAGCCTTGGTATGTATCCCCCGAATTTTTCCAATTCATTTTGCGACTTCATTTTAGTATAAGTTTTCATTGTTCGTCTTATCATTCTGTTTAGAGAGTGCAACCAGCCATTTACGATTGGAGCCTGATTGGCCATCAATTTTAGTGATTTGTGATTCAATTCGTCAAAATGATGTATCGTAAGTTTTATTCCCGAAATATTGTGCCATCAACTGCAATAAATATTTTTTGTTCTTTAAACATAGTCCTAAAGCAGCTCTTAGTGCTATCAAAAAGAAAATGAGCGCACCAAACCCGCACACCGCGATGTACTCACTGCTTGTACGTATTCTATGTTTCAATTTAGAGTGCATTTATTTTATTTAGAAAGATTTCTAACAGAATATTTTATTCTACTGTTCAAACAACTAAATTCTTGAAAAAACCAACTGGACTAATCTTTCTCAATAAAATGAAGTCATTGTATTACAGAAACAATGTTCAAAAAAATCTTCGCAGGTATTGGAGAGTGTTGTCAAAAACTGTGGTTCACCCATCCATGATGAACTTTGCACTAAAGAGAATTGTGAAATGCTTACCAATTTCATCGAATCAACGCCACATGAAAATGTGAAACTAAAAATGCTAGAGTTGATTCAGGCGTGGGCATTCGCTTTCCGCACATATGACAAATATCAAGCGATTAAAGTAAGTTTTAAAAAAAGACCTTTTGCTAAACGACGATCTAAAAACTTTAGTAAAATTAGGGGTCTTCTTTCGGAGTTTGTTTTAATATTCAATGGTATGTTTCACGTGTCTGGGCTCAGAGTCTAGAGCCGAAAAAAATCTTCATCGGCGTCCAGCCGAAGAAACGGCAATGCCCATTTTCAATCCCATAAAAGATTTTTCAATTACCTTTAAGGAAAAAAAAAAGTTTTTGAAAATCGATTGAGTTTTACTCGAGTTATCGTGTTGACGGACGGAAATTTTTTTTATTGCTGATTCGTCATCTGAGGACCATGATCGACGCTGCCCCCCAAACGACGTAGTAAACGCAAAAAAACTTCGTATGGGTCTAAGAAGAGGCGAACTTTTTTGTCTATGCGTCGATTTTGAAAACGGGCAGCCCGTGCCCGCCCGGTACGGAGCGGGCGGGCTTGTGAACGAGCCGAAAAATCGGGCGTGCCCGCACACCTCATGGGTCAGGGGTCTCTCCTTAGGGTCATATGTCGGCCCCACTTAGAAAAGGTTTTTTTGCTGTATTGAAAATGTGTCTGAACTTTTTTTTTAAATTTCGGTGTTTTTTGGATGTTTGGAGAGGTTTTCACACCGTAACGTCAGACGGGTTTTGCAATATTGCCCTATCGGCAATTTCCAATCCAATTAATGTGAACGTATTTACAAGAGTTAAGGCAATATTTATTTAGATACGTTCGAGTCTTTTTGCAACATCTATTCTGATGCGTGCGTGTCCCTTGCATATGTTTTTACATGCGTCTATAATACTATACAAAACCATAAGAAGTTCCAATAGGCTTAGTAAAGAATTCCTTTTTAGGACACGATGACTATTTTGAAAACTAGTGGCCACCAGTTTCCCGAACTAAAAGAAGCTGATGCAATGTTTACATCGGATACCGCGCCGAGCTGGTTGGATGGAGATGTTTGCCACCGCTGCCGTGTTGAATTTTCATTTACTGTTCGAAAACATCACTGTCGTAACTGTGGACAGATATTCTGTGCTCATTGTTCATCGAAAATGTGCACTCTACCAAAATTTGGCATTGAAAAAGAGGTTCGAGTGTGCGAGGCGTGTTACATGAGTTTACACGCTCCCATCACTAATAGCACTCGAAATAACGATTCTGATTTGCCAGCGGAATATCTGACGAGTTCATTGGCCCAACAATCGCAAGTGAATAAACTTATTACCGACAGCTGCGATTTTCGAATTGAAATTCTTTTATTTTTAGGCGCCACCGCGCAAAACTGAACAAGAACTGAAAGAAGAGGAAGAACTTCAATTAGCTATTGCGTTGAGTCAATCAGAAGCAGAACAACAGAAACAATCGGTAAAAATGCAACCTTTATCTTATCGCTTCGTAAGCTGTATATGAAAAATTGAAGAAAAATGCTATTATTTTTCTGTTGTTGTGACTCATTAAGTGTAAATTTTTTCTTCGTAAGCGAGTCGTCACTTCAACTCGTCAATCTTACACATTTAAAATAGGTAAAGTGTGAAAAAACATCTATTCACACAATATATTTTGAAACAAAATACGGATTTGGAATTAATTTTGTCGCACTTCAGTGGCTTAGCCAACGTTCAAATAAAGAATCTGGGTTGTTCGAAGCAGTGAAATTGTAGAAAGTGAAATATGTACGACGTTTGTGAGCCACCTTTGTTCGACATGAAATAATTTGAATCATTTCATCTTATGTTTTGTGCTTGTATCAGCTTTATAATGTTATGTGTTATGTGAGATCAGTCCCATTAAGCTGAGATCATTCGTCAGTTATGCGCAGACGGGCAAAAAACCTTAGATTTTGTATTCGGACTCTAGAAGACGTCTATTAGGCTGATTACTTTCTAATGTCATTTTTATTATCCTCCTTTCAATTTAATTTGCATATATTAATGTCGGCCCACAGTGAATATTCAGATTCGTACGAAGATAGAAATTCTTCAAAAAGGGGTCTATAGCGTTTACAACGACGCTTGTAACTAGTCGGAACGGGACTAGAGGTGAGCGACCCGAACCCGAATAAATTTATCGGTTTTTTGCTTTCGTTTTTTTATTGAGTCGGTTTTGCGTTTTCTTTTTTCGGGTCGGGTCGGGTTTGATGACTTAAACTAACCAACCCCGACCGGACTCGAAAAAATTTAGTTCAGATTCTGGATTCTAACAAATAACTCTTACTAACTTCTAAATTTTTTGAAATATGAAGCAAATTAAATTCGTTTGTAATTGTCGAATTAGGTATTGGTGCTCAGGATTTTTGGACATGTACGAACTGACGCGGAAAAACCCTATGGAAGTTGAAATGTGTTAGAGAAATCACCTCGAATTTGTTTGCCTTTATGGGCTAGGACAGACCTGGGGCCCTAAGAAGAGATCTAGCCGCATATTTCCAGACAAAAATATTTTCTTCAATTTTCTCTAAATCATAAAAGTCAAACCGGCCAAACCCCATAACAAAATATTCAGGAAAAATCATTAATTGTCATGGTTCGGGCGAGTTCCCACTCTATGAAGCCTACGTGCCTACCATTTTACTAAATTTTTTCGGTTTGTTTTCTGAGATCCATTATATTTCATTATTAAAACGTGCGTTTCTCAAAGATGTGAAAAAGTTTCACCCACTGTCAAAAACCATGGTTTTCGATCGTAGTTGATTCTAACGTCAGATATTACCAGCGATCTGAGGATCATATAAAACTGTCTCTATGCTGCATGCGAAGAGTTTTGTGTGAAAATGTAGGCAGTGCCTATTTTTGGGAACTCAAATTGCCACGAAACGCCCCAAATGTGACCAATTTTCTCTAAAATTCAATGTAAGCACAGACAGAAAATACACAGTTGAATATCGCACTTATTTCGGGTTCTGTGTTGGTTTTTTTTATTGGATCGGGTTCGGACTTTTCATTTTAGATCGGGCTCGATTCGGGTCGGATTTGAATTTGTAGTTTTCGGCTCGGATTGGTTTGGATTTTTTATTGTGGATTTGTTCGGGTTGGATTTGAAGGTTCGGTTCATGTCGGGTTTCATTTACAATTTTCGGTTCGGGTTGAGTTTGAATTTTTTTTTTGGTCTGGTTCAGTTCGGGTCCGGTTTGGAAAAAAGGTCGACCCGCACACCTCTAATCTGGACCCATGAGTTGGTGGGTTTTTCGTTTTAGGGTCTAAATAAGAGAAATGTGCAAAAACAGTTTTGCCCGTTTGTCTGTCAACACAATAGGGGCTTGACAATGACCTTGCATATTCAAGTTGATGCCTGTGCACACGCCCAGTGAGCGTGAACGTGGGCTCACAATTTTTCACCTTTTTTACTCTGTTGCTTCGGATGGGTTTTAATGTTGCCCTTTTCGTAATTTCCAATCTAATGTAATGTGGACGTAATTGCAAGTTACGGCAATATTTACTGAGATATGTTCGAGTCTTTTTATAACATCTATTCTCTTTGCCACATCTATTCCCTTGCATATGTTTCTAAATTTTATTCGAAGTCTGACTTTCTTTTTGTCCACCTGCGCATACATCACTAGGAATTAAAACAGTTTTCACCACCTGGGTCTAAATCTATTGTTTTGATTGCTATTGAAGTAATGAACTATTTTAGAATGTCAGAAATAAAAAGTGTCTTACTCACAAACAAACGAACATTGCTTTTTTTATTATGTAATAGCAATATGCTTTTCAGGTAATGTCGTACAGAAATTATCAGAAATCACCGAGTCCAGAAATGCCACTAGCTCAACTATCTTTAGATGACAATGTAAGCGATCCTGAATTGGCGAAGTATTTAAATCGCGATTATTGGGAATCACGTAAAACGGCAGAATCACCTGCAAGCCCATCGGCACCAAGTCCAATGACTCAACCACAAGATGCTATTCCATTAAAGGTTAGTCATAATCTAATATACAAATTAAACTCACGTCAAAATAATTACTTATGCGCAGATTTTAGCAGTGTTAATAACATGCGCAGAAGTAAAAAGTTCTTAACTATTTTGACGCAGGCTTAATCAATAAATTATAAAGTAACGCAGAGTTGTATGAAAATTAAATTTTTAATACATCTTTCACACATACATCATCATAGTGTGGACTAGATATAAATTAAAATTAACATCTAATATAAGTCTAAAAAGAAATCGGTCCTCAAGTCAAATACAATTTCAATATGATAATAGTCAATTAGAAGGAAACAGAGGCCAATGACATAATATATATATAGACTGGGTTGAAAATGAAAATACGTAGTTTGTGTGTAGTATGCTGATCTATTCTGCCGTAAATAAGTAATTTGCTAAATTTACCAACAATACCAAACTTTTCGCTTCGATTTGTGTTAATTTTTATTAAAAGCTGCCAGTCTATACTTAATATGTCATTGGTAGAATCAATAAAAAACAGCAAGTAAAGAATATAATAGGAGAAAATTAGTTCTATGAAAATGAAAACTAGACTAAATTTCAATAAAGGCTGAAAGATAAAAATAAAACAGGGAAGAGAACCTACCAAAAGGTACGCTGCGGGGAAGAGTGACTCCAGCAAGGGAAGGAAAACAAAACCAGAGTGTTTCAATGATGAATTAAATTCTGCTCCCATGCACGCACAATTATTGATCTTTTAAAAAACGCTTAAATTCACTATGATTTACAGAACTTCTGATTTTTTTTGGCAGTTTGTTAAACAAGACAGGTTCTTCAAAGGACACACTGCGATTACCAATTTTAGATGTTAGCAACGGAACATACAGTAATTATTTTTTCCTTGTATAATCTCTTCTCAATTTTACTTTGTGATAGCATCGGTCATTCACGCACGAGTGTACAAAAGTGCAAATTTCAAATTTTTTATTGAGAGGGCGCGAGTTTTCTATTGAATGTTCCAACGGTTTCAATAAATGGTGGGCTGTCTTTTAATAATATTTATTTTGTTTGTAATGAACAAAGATCGGTAAAAAGCGAGTAGCCCGTAGTCAGGACGAATTTACAAAGGGGGTCAATGCTCCTCATCTAAGTAATGAATTCAAATTCGTAAAAAAAAATTCTAGGCCGGGGGAGGAGTTTTAAGAAAAGTGTGTAATGAGAAATGTTTTTCATCTTTTAATTTTCTTTCATCTTGTGAGTTTCGCACTCTAAGCTAAGTTTTTCTTTTAAATAATTTGGGTTTAATTTGGGTTTTACGAAGAGTTTTTAGGTTATTGTCAAAAATGTTCCTATAGCTCCTAAAAAATTCGCGCCGTGCTGCAGTAGGATGGTTACTTTTCGTGGCGAGTATTACGGAATAGCTTAAATATTGCACACAAAATATTGTTTCAATGCAAAATCATCGAATATATTTTTTTAAATTTTTTCGGGTGATATGTAAGAGTGCGAAAAACTTGAAAAGTGAATTTTGCGCCATTTTGAAGGGTTTTCCCCTGGAGAATTAGAGAGATGGAGAATTAGGCTATAATATAAAAATGCTTTTAGGAGCCTGGGGTCAAACGTGTATTCTGTAAAATAGGGAAATCAAAATTCTCTGACATGTCAAATTCAAATTTAACCAAAACTACGATTGACTTTACATTCCAATTTTTGACAAAAATAGAATAAGGGTGCCTAATGTGGAACAGGTGCCTAATGTGGAACAGGTGCCTAATGTGGAACAGGTGCCTAATGTGGAACAGGTGCCTAATGTGGAACAGGTGCCTAATGTGGAACAGGTGCCTAATGTGGAACACCAGCATATCTCATAAATTTTTGATCGTGGATAATGTCTAATTTGAAAAAAATGCGCACGATAGGTTCATTTTTGGATTACGTCACGCTGACAGAAATCTGTGTAGGTGTACACAAAAGAGAAAAAGAATTCACATTTTGACGCCATTCTGATAAAAAAATTCCTGAAGAAAAATTTGGATAAGATCGAGAGAAGTTAAGAAAAATAAACTTCTTATGTTTTGAAGTACTTATTAGACATCATACTAAAAGAGTGCCTTGTTACTTTCTTTTAAAATTGAAAAATATAGAAGAAAGAGACGAGACAAGAAAATCTTGTGTGTGTTCCTAATGTGGAACATCCACTTTTGTTCGTTCAGATTGAAAGGAAAAATATTTTATTTTCTATTTTTAGAAGACGACTTGCCAAAAAAGATGTAAAGGTGTGAATAAGTTAAGTGTTAATGTTATGCAAATGTATGGATATGGAAATAAGGAGCATTATATTTGATAACTAGTACTGTTCCACAATAGCTGCATGTTCCACATTTACATCACATCTAAACATCGCTTAAGGGACCGAAAGACGAAATTTGTTTTCTGTTGTAACTCTCAACTGTAACTCTTCATGTTTTGAAGCGTTCCACATTAGGGACACTTTTTCAAAACAGTTAAAATTCACTTACTTTCGAAAATGTTGAAAAATTTCTAATCTATCAATTTTAAAAGTCCCTAATTCTCCAAGAAGCTGCACAATACTTCACTAATCTTTCCCAAATAACTTTCTCTTAGATTTCGAAACATTTCAACTCTGTTATTTGCATTCTCTTTTTGGTGTTCCACATTAGGCACCCTTACTCTAGTATATTATTAACCAAGGCGCGATTATAGTCGAGGTGAGAATGTCCGAGGTACCGAGAAATATAATCAAGCTATTTATCCCTTGGTTAATACGATAGTTTATATCATTTGGTCATATAATTCGCCATTTGACTCGTGGCTTTTTTTTATTTCCATTGAGATTTGACGTCATGATATTATAGTCGGACTATAATGAAAATAGTCCAATCGAAAATTATAGTCGGATTCTAATGAAAATTATAGTCGAGTCGACCATAATATGCGTATTATATACCTCCAAGTTTATACGAAGCTCGTAATATGGTCATTATACCCCTACTTTCAGATATATAAATGGCTTTTTATATGCCCGAATGATATAATAGTATATTATAACACAAGGGGTATAATCGCGTAATTATAGTCGAGGTTGGTAAAAGTTCGAGGGGCGTTAGCCCCGAGAAATTTTACCAACCGAGACTATAATTGCAAGATATACCCCTTGTGCTATACGATATTTTATCACATTGGGGCCTATAACTGCCAATTTTGCACAAAACATGAAAATACACTGTACATTGAAATCGTTGCAAAGGCAATCGTTTCAATCTAGTAAACAGTTGTCATCAAATCGATTCCTCCAAAAAAAAAATAAATAAAACTCGTTTTGATTAAAATTTTGTTTTAATTCATGTTCAAATCCCAATTCAACACAATAAAATGTTTTAAACAACAAATAAACGTTTGTGAAGTTGAGCATGCTTTGAAAAAGGCGATGTGAGTTTGTTTTGCTATTTTCCATCGACATAAGAAACATTTGATTTGCATGTAATGATTACGTTATAGTCCTTATTCAATATATGAAACTCGACTATAATAAGCCGATTATAGTCCTGCTTTCAGGGCTATAATGGGCATGTTATAGGCCCCGATGTGATAAATTATATTTAACGCATAGTGAGCCGGTAAGTTGCATATACGTTCATCGAGGTGCATGTATTAATAGTACTAGTAACGATAATTTATTGTTTGGTGTTTTTCTTGGATTATAACGGTAATTTGAACGAGAAAACTGTTACTTTTGTTGCTATATTTCGGGTCTAATTTTTGACCCTTCATAGGCTAAAAACAAATATTTTGATACATAAAAACCTATTCGTTACTAAATTGAAGTAAAAGTAATCTCTAAATCTAAGTCATTTAACTAAAAATCCTAAAACTTTTCACTTAAAAATATCACAGACGAACAACTGAAGATTTCCTAAGCAGACTTACGTTACACTTATCATTGTGTTGATCTTCTATTCATATTCCATATTGCCTTAAGTTTGTTCACTTTTTGAATAAATCTACGTACGAATTCTTGAAGTCCGTGCCGTCCGTGCGTATCAATTTGTAGGTTTACTTCACGAGGGTTTCGTCTACATTTTATAGATACCGTTTTTAATTTTCAGTTTGTTATTGGCGATTTTCACGTTATGTTGATGACAGAGGTTTCTATGCGATTTTTGTGCCTCTTGAATGTTCCATTTTTTCTCACTACGCTAAAATGTCTCTACGTTCTATGAACAAGTTGTGCCTCTTGAATGTTCTATTTCTTTCCGCTACGTGTCGCACCCTTTGATGCAAATCGCCAATAGGATTCGGCAACATCGGGAAATGGCGTTGCTTGGCCGATTCGAGTTACAAATCGATTGTTTCTTCTTCGGAAATAATCAATTATGAATGAGTTGGGATGAATAAGCGGCACACAGTAGGCGAATCCGTTATATTCATGTTCAAAAATCTATATCTCGTGAAATATTCACAATTTAAATGTAGGAATTCTTAAAACGTGATTTGAGAATGTTCAAAAATGTCGGGAAAAATATTTGTGCATGTAGGCCGCAGATTAATAGTCGTATAGTTGTTAGACAAAGTGACAGGTTTGATTTCTCCCCATACATAACCTCAAAAAAATATATATATTCCATATTTTCGTCAGAATCTTGTCGAAATCAGTTGTAAACGTTAAAGTAATTCATAATAAGTCGAAACGAGCCTAGTCCGACGAAAAAGGGATGAATTTCCCAGTGGTTTTGAAGCGAATTGTTGTTCAGCGCTCTGAGACCCAAAGACAGTCAGTATCAAAATCAAAGAACTAACCAAGAAATTCATCTTTTTTTCGTCGGACTAGGGTCGTTTCGACTTATTATGAATTACTTTAACGTTTGCAACTGATTTCGCAAGTGATCTTCGACAAAATTATTTTACGTTGGAATTTCAATTGAAAGATTTAAAAGATAATATAATTAGCGAGGGGTAGCGATCGCTATTAGCGCGCTAATTTTTTTGGACTGGCGAATCTCGCTAGTCACGCTAATATTTTTTGAAATTAGCGTTTGCGGTAGCATCGCTAAAAAATCGTTAGTGAATACAACCGTGGTCCACAGTACTGCTCAAAATTAATTTATTTCAGACCTAATATTTTAGTTATCAATGGTAATTATTGCTTTTTTTTTATTTTTTAGAGTGGCCCAGACGATCTCGAAATCGACACATTCTCAAGTAGCATGAAATCGCAAGTTGAAATATTCGTCAATCGGATGAAGTCGAATTCCAGCCGCGGTCGAAGCAATTCGAATGATAGTGCCGTTCAAACACTTTTCTTAAACGTTACATCAATGCATTCGAAGTTATTGGCATACATTAAAGAAATGGACGATAAACGGATGTGGTTTGAGCAATTACAAGATAAATTGACTCAAGTCAAAGATTCAAGGGCAGCATTGGATATGTTACGTCATGAACATCAAGAAAAATTGAGAAGAATTGCTGAAGAAACGGAGCGTCAACGACAAATGCAAATGGCACATACACTGGAATTGATGAGAAAGAAAAAGCAGGAGTATTTGCTTTATCAGAGACAACTAGCGTTACGACAAATTCAGGAGCAGGAACGTGAAATGCAAATGCGTCAAGAACAACAAAAAGCGTTGTATCAGATGGGTGGAGGAAATTTCTCTTATATGCCCGGCATCAATCAAACGCAGAGCTCTCCTATTCACATGATGGGCAGTACTAATTACGGATATGGTCCAATAGGGACCAGTCCAATGACCCCTAATGTTCAAGGCGGTCGAATTCCGTCTGCAAATCCTGGGACACCAACAATGCATCCATCCTCTATGCCAATTCATAAAATGCAGTCTGGTTCTATGCCTCAAGGACCTTTACCTCCTCAAATCGGTTCCATTCCTCCGAGTCAGGTACCATCAGTTCAACATGGCGTAATAGGTCCGAGATTCCAAAATACTGGACCACTCCAACAACCGAATCAAACATTCACTCTTAACTCAAATCAACAACCATCCCAACCACAAATTGGTTTAGGAATTTTGCAACAGTCTCAGATTCCAGAAGGATTAACAATACCTGCCGATATTCCAAATCCTACGTCACAGGTGACTAATGCGAATCAAGTCGGTTCAACGCAAAATATTCAACCGATACCGAGCATGAGTCACATACAACCAATGTTGCAACAAGGACAGCCAATTCAACAACATTCAGTTCTGTCAATTCATCAACAGCAAATTCAACCGATGCAGCAGCAACAACAACAACATCAACCTATACATCAACTACCACAGCAAAATTTCGCACCTCAGCTACAACCTGGTCAACTTGTTGAGACGAGCAATCAGCTTGAAAAAAATGTTGAGCCTGCTAAGCCGGCTGAAGCCGAGCTTATAAGTTTTGATTAAATTTTCTTGTTTACTGTCTTTTGTTGTAACATTTTCGCTTTTAACTCCTTTGTAATAATGAATTCAATGTTATGTAGAGCTAATGCTTTCTTCAATAAAATATATTATTATGAGAATTGTTATGTTGAAAATGAGGAAAGTAAGATTGATTGATTGATTTATGGAAGTAAATAAGGGACGCAGATAACGTCTCCGAGCTGGTTACCCCACTGTCCCTAGGTCGCTCGTTCGGGATTTTGGCCGCCCGCATCTCCGGTTCGGTCTTAACGATCTTGTGCATGACGGAGTCAATAAAGTCGGTTTATTTTAGTATGACTACATTCGGCTTTCCATAAAGCTGCCTGAGTTCGTGATTGCGCGGCAATTGCACCACTGTTTCGAACTAATTCAGAGATTTTGTTGAGTGAGGTCTCCCGCATGTCCGAAATGTCCAAAATGTTGAAAATTTGTACGAAATATCCGAAATTTTTCGTGAAAAATGTCCAAAATTGTTTGCGAAAAACATTCGAAATTCACATTATTTAATCCGAAAAATCGCCAGTGTTACCCGTGTTACCAGACTTCTTATTTAAAATTCAAATCTCATTTTAATGAAGCGCCTAAATTGCAGATGGACAACTTGGCAGCCGATATGATGAAAAGATACAACTGACATTTCGTGACGTTTTTGTGACAATACACACATTGTCTACTATGATTTTCACATAAAATACAACTAATGAAACGTCGGAATATCTTTATATGATGATTTAATTGTTGGCTCATATATTATCCCCCTCTATGGTAAAAAATTATATAAGGATAGCATTTTCAAAGCTTACGTAACGGAAAGTCGCCAAAAAAACTATCACATTTAGTTGAAAACAACAAATAACGCAATTTTAGAAAAAATGAAAAGGAAAAAATCTCAGGTGTAAGGTGCATCTTCATAGTCTATGTAAAGGGCTCAATATAATCGCATCGCGTAAGGTTTGTGCGGTTTGTGTGATCGCTCAACTTGATAATAAGAAATTTGTTTTTGACAAGTTGATCTTTTACACAAAGCTTACGCGATGTAATTCGCATCGCGTTAAACACAGAGTAACATCTGATATTTGTTTACTTCACTAAAATAGTAACTATATATTGGAAGCGATAATGATCGCTCGCGTGTGGGTTGTTTGAAAGTTCAACCTGACAAAAATAAAAAAAAATTGATCGCGTCCAATACAATTACTGCTTAAGATGGATTTAGAAATCGACACTATCGTGCATAATGAAATTATAAGTGCAGCACCTTTGAGTATGAAATATTTCTTTTGGGTATAACTAATAGTCGCACATTTACTCGAGATTGATTAAAAAACCATCATTGCCAGCAGATACAAATGGATGAGAGTGAATTTTGTTGACATCGTATTTTCATTTTTAATGTTTATTTGTCCAATCAAACTTAAACTAATTTATAAACAGATACTTTCTTTTGAGTTGACAACAGTCAACAGTAATATACTTACCAATTGTATTTGAATTTATATATGGAAAGTGGATTTTTATGCACCTTTCGGTGTAAGGTCCTTAAGTCACGAATATCCGTTCCCAGGGGCGGTGGATTCAACTGGTTATAAATGTGACAACAAAGTTGTTACCTCTTTTAAGGTAGAAAATGATCTGATTTAATTTGAGAATGAGGTAAAATTTCAGTTTAGTAGTTGTATCTAGTTGAGGGGGGAGTGGAAGGGAATGACCCAGATCTCGAATATGCAATCGGTAGGTGGCGCTCGTTTGGATGTTATGACGGGTCAAATTTCAAAATTTTGAATGTTGTGAAGCTTATGAAATGACAAGAAAATAGTGTGGGAGGGGTCATAAAAGGGTGGGAATGCATAAAAACCATAGTATAGACTGCAATATGTATTCGGCATGTGGCGCTAGTAACGCAAGCGAATTTGGCGCTTTGCCCATGTAAACATTAGCTAAGTATGCACCTTATCCAGGATATGCAGGCAAATGCGTACGCGTAATCCTTAGTTGTTCCTGCAAGTGATGATCCGCTAAGCTGACACTTGGCCACAATTTATACGTACTGCATTTTGGGATTCGAATTTCAAAGACCATAACAGAATGATAGTCGTGAACTTTGCTTACAAGAATGGCGTGTCTGAATCGTTGCTGCACGAAGTATTACCTTTCATGTAACGACACAATTACACTCGTACACGAAGAGCAAATGTACAGTATCGTTATTCTTTCTCCGATGACCACATACATGGAGCAGAAAGACGAAGTCGAGCGTATTCCTTCGATACTACTCTTAAAACAGTCACCTTCCTCGACGGACGTCCTAAAAATCGTTGATACCAAAACACGATAGTGAGTGGGGTTTGGAGTCATTAAATACTTCGCGAGTGACGAAGCGAGGGGTCCCCACCTCACTATCACAAACTGGTCTTTTCAGGGCCAAAGGGATACAAGTAAACAGCCTCCGCGCGTATCCTGGGTAAGTGCATACTTAACTAATGTTTACATTGGTAAAGCGCCAAATTTGCTTCTATTGCGTTACGAGCACCACCTACCGAATATATATTGCAGTCTACACTATCTTTTCCATATATTCCCACCCTTTCATGACCTCTCCCACATTATTTCTTGTCATTTCATAAAGCTTCAAAACATTCCAAATTTTGAACTTTGACTTACAAACGGAACATCAGCGCCACCTACCAATTGCATTTGTGATCTGAGTGAGGATTCTTTCATTCCCCCCTCCCCCCTCAACTAAATACAATCTCTAAACCGAAATTTTTCCGAGAATGATTGTTCTATTTATACGATTTATAATTGAACGCACAGATTTCTATGATTGAATGATTTTAATTATTAAAATGTATCACGCAACAACAAATACACTAAAGAATTCATTTAAAATTAACAACGCAACAATTATGGAAACCGAACTGTAGGTGATTTTATTAGGATTGTAACTATGTAAACGATAGATTTTGCAGTAATAATTGTTCATCAAAAAATTTCATAAAATTGTTTCTTATTTCACACAAAATGCTATATTGATGCAAAAAGATCCAAACATTTTTTTTTTAAATTTTCTGAGACAACCTTCTCCTGGGAAAAATCAAGAAAGTCAATTTTTCGGCATTTTGGGGTTTTTTCCCTTCCCAAAACTAAATTTTTCGGCCTTGTGATATTCAAGATGCGAAAAGGAATCGAGAAATCGATGAGCACATTCAGTTTTCTATAAACATTTTTTTCTTGAACCACCCTAGTGTACAGAGACCTTCAAATATTTCCAACAGTACTACAAAGTAGGCAAACAGCAATGCAATGTTACTCGAGGTACACAAAAATTTTTGAAAAGCGGAGATGGGGTATCGGAATATTGGATATGACCTTACATTTGGGGAGGCGAGGTCGAAAAAACGCAAAAAATTGTATGACGGGATTTATGGATGTCCCCGGCGCGAAAACAGTGAGTGACTCACAGGATCAACGAACTTGAAAGAAAAGCTGGTGTTGTTAGAAATAACATAATTTCACGCTTCAATTTCAGAATTAAAGGAATATTTAATATAATTTATTTTTAATATTGTGAATTCCAATTTTTTTAATATGTATTTTCGAGAGTAACTGATAAAATTTTTTCGGAACCTGCTATAATCAATACAATTACAAATACAAATCAATACAAAAAAAAACTAAATAAAAGCATTACCTACAATGTAATTATTAGACTTAAGTGTCACTTATACTAGCTACAAATGCAAGAATCGTTTTTTGCTTTCTTCCATGTGTATGGGTTGTGCAACTTAACTTTGTATTTTTTTTTTTGTGAGTTTTTCCACAATTTGAATAGAAACAAAGTTGCAAATTACAAAATTTCATAACGTCATTATTCGGAAAACGTAAATTACCACATGTGTGTTTCACGAATTTCACTAATTATATGATTAGCACGAGTGAGAGCCTGAAAGAGAAAGAACATTTTTAAATTTTTTGATTTTCAGGGAACGTTAGCCTTGCTACAATCGCCTCTCCGGAAAACTTTAATTTTAATGCTTATCAAAGTTACCAGGCATTAAAATAGTAGAACCATAAGAAAAATACACGTTGTTGTATAAAAATAGCATATTCAAAGTGGTATTATAGTTTCATTTTAGCGTTTTCAAAAACTCACCGACAATAGGGGGTTCAACTTTTTAGGTAAATGTATAGACCCGTACGCGTATCACGCGTTTCCCGCAATGTTTGTAACCAGTTGAATTTGGACCCGGGCGTTGGTGTGTTTTTCGTTAGCTATTTTTCTAACATGTGCGTAAATGGCATTGTATGGTCATATATTTCTGTGATGACTTAGACAATTTTCTTACTAGATATTTATTATCATATAATTGTGCTATTCTTTTTGATTTCACTGTTTTTAGACAGACCCGTACGAAGATAGGTGGGACCGGCAAAAAGGGGTATATTTTGTAATGAGTCGAATTTCGTCCCGTTAGGCTTCTGGAGGCGTCAAAATCAGGAGGCGTGTAAATTCAGAAACTAAGAGGAGCGACCGGATTTCTTAGCCTCCGGATGTTGTAGCTTCCGGATTTTGTGGCTTCCGGATTTTGAAGTTAGTGATACTAACTGTAGAAGTGTAGTGATACATACGCTGAACATATTCGCATGCGGCCACATTGATATTGTCATTTAAAAGCTGTTTAGCAGAATAATCCAAATTAAAAAATAACCGAAACAAACTCACAATTCTTTAACTTCCAAATTGTTCAAACGAAATGGCATGCATCCAATCGTAGGATCTGGATTGTAAAAAAGGCGAGTTCACATAGTCTGAGCATCATTCTATGGCCATCGTTGCTGATAATACACATGGTCTTAAGACAAGGTCTACTAATGAGTCGTAAACGACGAAATTAGCACTTTTAGTTTTTCGATTTTTGTTGAACAATTGGAAGTAGGATTAAGAATTGTGAGTGGCTTGTAAATGTTGATTCAAGAGGGTGGACTTTAAATCTGCCGAAGGTACAGCAGCCATAGTAAAATATTACTTATATGGGTGCAATTATACCAAAACGAGAATTTTCTCAATTTTTACCTTGATTGATATTGTTTTGAAATTCAATTGACTATTTCGAATTGTTTAGACAGTTAACTGAAATATCCCATACTATATGAAGGATTGTAATCCATTTAGGCGGCCTTAGCTAAGCGACCGTTGGCCCGACAATACTGAGATTCAATGTATTAGGCGCCTTGTTTTATGTTTTTCCGTATTCAGCTATTGAAAGCATGGATGACGCCATTTGAGAAAAGGAGGTAGTTCTATATTGATATGTTAATTCAGCTATGGAAAAACATAGATTCATAGATGTCACCACTTGAGGTTCGATGACAAAACACGGTCTATACCATAAAAGACTTTTCGGTTACCTTTCAGGGAGAAAAAGATTTTGAAAATGGATCAAGTTTTACTCGAGTTATAACACGATAGATAGAACGTACTGACAGGCGGACGGACAAATTTTTTTTGCGAATTCGGCATCTGAGGACCATGATCTATGCTTTACTCTACTCTTCCACCCCACCTCAAATCGACTGGTTACAAACGTCATTCGTCGAACTTCATTTTTTGTACGGGTCTAAAAATGATTTTTTCTGTTTTGGAATGGAATTGTCTCAACTTTCAGAGATTTTCAATTAACCAAAGATGAAAGAAAAGTCGTACAACACCTGTCGAATCAATTCTTAGTAGCTCACCTGTAACATATCTGAAGCTTCTTTACGACGAATGGCCACATGATCAGATTCATTGAGTAATTCTTCAGCCTTATCTGACTTATATAAATGCGTGACTAGTTCTGACTGCAGATTATCTTTAACAAAATTTACCAAAAAATGCATAATTGCCTTCGGCACAGAATCTTGAATCGACTTTCGCACAATGTAAAAATACGATTTGATGAGACGTTCTAGTTAGGAAATAAACAGTTCGGTAATTGCGGGATATATTATAAAAAAAAGATGAAAATCTTACCAATTACATCACAGTCTCTTTGTTCTTTGTCAGTCAATTTTCTGGTGTTGTTATTGAGTGGTACATCCGGAAGTAGATTTACAGGTTTCATGGGACTAACGTTGCTGTGAGTTGGTGTATTGTTTGTAGAGTTCTCTACACTCTCAACAGTACGAGCCGGTGGCAAAATGTTTGCTAACCAATTCGAAGTTGCTGTCTGTACATCATGGATGTGGTTCTATTTTTGAGCACGAAAGAATTATTGTTTGTGACTTCAAATTACTCTCATTATTCAATTTGAAAGACACATTACCTGTACATCGTTTCGTTCGTCGGCTGGATTGTGATTCAAATGGGGCGAAGGATTGCGTTGTGACTGTTGATTCTGCTGTTGCGGCAACCTTCTCGGTTGCAGATCTCGATGATTGTTATACTGATTCCACTGATCCTGTCCATTATCATTCTTTAATAAGCTAGGCACGAGCGCTGCATCTTTGTGGAAATCTGGATGCTTCGTATTAATATACGCTAGCTCGATAGCAACGATATTCTCGACCATTGAGTTTGTGTTTGGTAAACGTCGGCGCAATAGCGTTGTAACAACATCAACTATTTTCTCATGCAATTTTGGAAAACGTAACAGTTCTTGTTGAACCTCAGTACCACAATGTTGAATGATTCTTTGCATTTCTTCGTGAATTAATTCAACGCACCGCAATGACGGTTCCTCCAAACGCCGTATTTGTCTTTTAACCAACAATTCGAATGAGACCTCCGGAACAAATAGGGCCGGTCGTGGCCCAGTAGCATTTCGGATAGCAGTTAAAATATCCATTTTAGTGAGACCGGTCAAAGGATGAATGGAGTCCAGTGTTCTTCCGAAAGTTTCGTGAAAAATGTAGCATATCCGAGCTCCCCCACACAGTTCTGTTGTTTCGATATTGCGAGCCGTACCCTCAATTGTAGAGCAATATGAGCTGGAGAATTTTGTGATAATTTGCAAAAGAGTTTGACTTTTGTCGGTAACATTTTCGCCGTAGGAATTGAGTAGCGACTGGAATTGGGATATCATCACGTTGACCCTCGTCTGAAATAAAAGAGACACATTTCCAAAGACCCGTTCGTATCAGAATAGGTGTGGCAAATAGAACGGACGTTGCAAAAGGATCGAATGTATCTAAATGAGCAATCAATTCAATGTTTTCTGTTCTTTCAGCACTATTAGAATTTAAACATTCTACTGAAATTATCTAAAGTAATGTAAACGTCGTTACGTCTCATGACATCTGAGACCATTGATTTCGTTAGCCGAAATGTTCTCCCCTGCAGCAAATCACAAACAGAACCAAGGCAGTTTCTCCAAAAAATTCTGAAGCTACTTTCTCTAAAATGTAATTCTCATCAACTTTGCCTTCGGAAGCAATTTTCTAACTGCCATAGTTCTAGACATATGAGTCATACAGCCCAAACCTCGAAGTGGTCATATCCCAGGATTGGGTCATTTTTCCCTGAGGCCAGAAACACGTGTTTTTTACGATTTTATTCTCTACAACTTTGATTTTGGAAGCAACTTTCTAACTTTCATAGTTCTAAAGACATGGGTCATCCCAGCCAATTCTAGAAGTGGTCATATTTCAGGATTATGCAGTTTTTCCCTTAAGCCTTGAAACACGTGTGCTCTAAAATTTTGTTCTCGACAACTTTGCCTTTGGAAGTAACTTTCTGACTGCCTTAATTTTG
The DNA here is from genome assembly GCA_029228625.1 of Pseudolycoriella hygida. Classification (NCBI taxonomy): domain Eukaryota; kingdom Metazoa; phylum Arthropoda; class Insecta; order Diptera; family Sciaridae; genus Pseudolycoriella; species Pseudolycoriella hygida. The sequence continues at coordinate 190,665,265 of CM055403.1, read as the reverse complement.
GTGATTATATCCCAGTATAGGGTTATTTATTTATTATATTGGGTGACAGTAAATCTCCATATTGCATAGTTAAGCAAATATCTGTATGAAAAACCATCTCCTATCGTATATGGCTGGGAAACACTATTTCGCCCGTTCCATTGGTCTCAGTTCCCAGTGGGGGAGGGGCCTAAAAAATTATGGTATTTATATGGAAAATACTGGACTTTTGGGTGGGGTAAATCTTCTGTGCAGTCTGGACGTCATTTGTGGACAGCCCCAGACCACTGACCCGATTTCCACAATTTTTTTTGTGATGAATGAATGCTGAATGATGAATGCTTTCATTTGACACCAGAATGAACAATTTCCGTGCTATACTTGCTGAGATATTTGCGAAAACAACCTTTCATGGAAAAAAGTTTAGGGTGAACGGTTTAGCCGTTTGAAAAAAAAAACAGTGGCTAAGGACGAATGGACATTTGTTTTCCTGATTCGGCATCTCTAGACGATGTATCACCCCATGTTACAATAAAACTGTTTGTAGTAAACGTATAGGACACTTTTGTACTTCGTACGTGTCCAAAAATTGGCAGATTCTAAGATTTACTCATTCGCAAAAAAACGTACCTTGAGATCCGGTAAGCAGTCTCGAATATGATGCATGAGCAATCTGTTCAATGTTTTTGCTAAATACTGCGTACCGTTACGAGTAGCCAGAGAGGGGTACTTTCTCTGCAAGTATCCTGCCTCATCTTTCAATTGATCGATAATAGATTTGTTGTCTATGATGTCTTGTTGAGATCGATTTACGACGCCAATAATTCCCAGTTTTACTGGAATTACTCTGCCACATAATATGTCGATTGCATCGGTTCCCGCGTCCATGAGATCAAGTTTCGTAACAACAGCCAATGTTCGACGCCCGTCTGGATCGACATCTTTCGCCAACTTTAAACTCTCACTTGTAGCCATGTCAGTATTTGCAGCTGTTACAGCCAAAATGATTGAATTCGGATTCTCAATGTGGCGTATGAGCAATTCTTTAATTTGATTCTCAATATCTTCCGGTTGATCACCAACTGGTACTTTTGTCATTCCCGGCAAATCAACAAGAGTTAGATTAACCACATGAGTTGAATATATTTTTAAGTTTATTGGTTCGGGGCAAATGCCCTTGTTACTTCCCGCCATTCGATCAGTTTCTCTTTCGATTTCTTTTCGAATATCATCGAAATCAGTAAATATCTTATTTTTCGCGTGAAGGAAGTTTCCCCATTCCTTGACGTTCACAGTTCCTGTAATTGGAAGAACAAAAATTTCAAAACGAAATTATATCGTCTCAATTGATCTCTCGCCCCCTAAAGTTTTTTGTTGACACAAATTAAAGCTGTCTGTTTCTTAGGCAGTACATTAAAAGTAGTAGTGGCAGTGCACGAGAACCCACTTAATGGAGGAGTATGACGCAAGTCTTTTTTTGTAGGCTTACAAAAGTTCTGATATCAGGGAGTGTGAGGCATTCAGCTTCGATACTCAAAACAATTCGCTTCGAAACAAAGTTATGATACCACAAAGCTTCGGGAAGCGTAAAATATTGTCATAATTTGTATCACAACAAAAAACCTCTTTAAAGTTTAAGTGTGACACAGTCCATAAGTCCGCTTCCAAAATTAATGATATCGCTTGGGGTGACGCTATCGTTGATAATAGGAACGCAAACATTTGTTTGAATGGAATCTTTTATTTAAAATTTTATTTTCTCAGCAAAATTAAATTTTCTGAACAAAATTACGTTGTGTTAAAAAAATTGCGTCACAAATGCCCGGCCCAACGACGAAATAATTTTCTGTACTTTCAGTTTTTGCGCTGCAAAAATTGGACTTTTATTTTCTTATTGATATACGATCGTTTAGGGTAAATTTAAATTTTTGCGTGTAAAAACTGAAAGTGTTGAAAAATTATTCCGCAGGTGGATGTTAATGACTGAGGGCTTTAGTCTTTTGACGTTTAGTTGAATTTTACGATATCTCATTAACACATCGTAGAAACTTCATTTCCTTCACATACAAAGACATTTTTTTCGAAGGTTCAACTAAAGGGCACGGAATATGGCACAATTATATGAGTTTGAAAAAGCAGAGAATGAAGAAGTCAGATACGAGTTGTCATTTCGCTCATATTTGATGTTAAAAACGTTTTTAGGAATAGATATTGTAGATTGAAATGTGCACAAACAGCAACTCATATTGTCAAGCTGAGAACGCAGTTTTTTGGCACCCCAGCCAATGCCGCCAAAAAATTGTTTTGGCTCTATAAAATCTCTATAAATTCCACCAATCTAGCTCAAATTAGCATCTATGGATTCCTTGATCCTTTCTCCATTTTAGAAAACAATTTTATTTGTTCAGCATTAGTACAAGTACAAGTACGGTTTGAAATTAGATCTGAATTGAAAATGTCCACGGTAGCTCAATCCAGTTAGAAAGTCTTGCAACTAAATTTTTAATCGATAAAGAATAAAATTCCGAGCAAAAAATTATTCTACAGTATAAATCTAAAATGCACAGCTTTATTTATATGATTGATATAGTTATTTTAAAATTTCTGTTGGAGAAACACTGGCAAAACAGTTGACAGCCGCAAAATATTTCGCCTATGAGCCGAATAAATTACTAAAACATCCCGATACGAAATAATTCCACTGGAAGCTACTGTATACAATTTTTTGAGTTGTCTGAGATTCCTCAATTATAAACAGTGATTATTAACTATCGGCCAATTCGGGCTTAGGACCGAATGTCCAAAAAAAAAAAAATATCCCCAACCAAAATATCCCTAGACAAAATAACCGGACATAATAACCACAATTTTTCCGTTAAAAAAAAGGACAAAATATCCACACTCAAAAATTAAGAATATTCAATGTAAAGTGTACTTATCGCCGCAAACAACCAACAACAACAACCGCAACAACCAAAAACAAAAAGCGGGGTCGAGTGGCGGCAGCCCCCGAAAAGGGGGGGGGGTGAAGGGGGAATATTCCCCTTTGCGGAGTCTAAGGCGCGGAGCCCCTAACGGGGTTTAAGGTAGCGTCCCATTTACGTAAGGCCGCCTGCAAGGCTTACAAAAAAAATGATGATGAAAATGATGAATGAAGATGATATTTTGTCTAGAGACATTTTTTCCTGGGATATTTCGTCCGGGGATATTTTGACCGGGGATAATCGGTCCTAGAGCTCAGTTACACAAAATACCCTTAAATCTTATGGCGAAAAAAACACGCTGGAGGGTAAAAGTGACAAGTCTTTAACTCAACAGAGAAAAACATTTAAAAAAAATATCACGAAAAATTTTGCAACTTTTTTCAAGCAAAATAAGAAAATTACATTGATGAAAAATGATCTTTTTGCGTTTACCACTAGGTTTGTAACCAGTCGATTTGAAGAGGAGAGTATGGAGCGGCATCGATCATGGACTTCTGATGACATAGAGGTGATATTTTGACTGGGATTGTTTATCATATTTCGATTGGGACATGTATCTAGAGAGCCAATGTGGCACATTTCTATAGAATCAACTTTCCGCTATCTTCAATAATCTAGTTCAAAATGTAAACTAATCCCTAGAAAATGGCCGAATTGAGTTACAAATCGATTGTTTCTTCTACGGCAAAAATTCATTATGAATGAGTATTGTATGAATAAGTGACATCCCCGTGACCTTGACACGACATCTGCTGCCATACAATGTCGCTTTCACAAGACGAAAATACTTTGTTTTCTAGATCCTGTCCCAATCGAAATATAACAAACAATCGCAGTCAAAATATCACCTCTCAGCTAGATGTCGAATCTACCGAAAAAAATTTTACGTCCATCCGTCTGTAAACACGATAACTCGATTTTCAAAAAATTTTTTCCCCTGAAAGGTAATACCGAAAGTGGGTTTGGTATTCAGATGGGCATTTTTAGACGAAATGCCACTGAGCTAGGTCCGCCTAAGTGGTTTTGGGTATTTTGCACATAACTCGCGTAAATATTTTCCGATTTTCAAAAATGTTTTTTGTTTGAAAAGTCTGGCATGTACGACAATTTATGGAAGAAACTTTTTTGATTTTGAGCACTTGGACTTGGCTGGGGCACTAAAAACGATACTCTACCCAGATTCAATCCCATAAAAGATTTCTTTTCAGGAAAAAAAGTTTTTGAAAATCGGTTGAGTTTTACTCGCCCAGCGACCATTAGGATGTATATAATAAAAGTGGCGCTTGGCGCTGTATTCTACGAGAAACAATGTCAAACTACATGTGTCTGATCCCCCTGACGGTAATGAATTCCGAATCGATTCGCAATTAGAATTAAATTCTAATTAAAATATCGCGATTTATCGTTTTGACAGACGGAGGTAAACGCAATAGACCCCTTTTCTTCGTACGGACCTAAAAACGATTGGTTTTTGGGTGTTAATCATACACAAGCTCGAAAGTACTCAAGGCAAATTTTATCCATTTATGTACGTAGTTCAATAAGAAAATTCTTGAAGTGACAACAAAGCCCAATAAGAATCAAAATACATGAATCATCCGCAAATTCATTTTCATAGCATTCCATCACAATTGCTTCGCATTCTTACAATCAAACTATTAGAAAATCAGAAAAATGAATGGTCACAGTTTTTAATGAAACTAGTCGTCTGTGCACTTTTAATGGTATGAGACCCATCTGTTTATCCAAACAAGATTTTTGCCCGTAAAATTTACAACTAATTGAACTTACCTTGTTCCGATGATCTATGAACTTTATCATCTAGTGGACAATAGATTAATTGAAGTACCAAAGGTCTTCTAGTCACAATTCCTGTCCCACGAGGCAGAAATGAACGTCCGACAATGCTTTCTATTACAGAACTTTTACCAGAACTCTATAAATTAAAAAATACAAAAGCGATACTTAATATTTTTTCAAAAAATACCAAATTATCAAAACTCAATTTATAACAGAAAACAAAAAATATAGCTGATTCATACAAGACGTGAAGTTTTGACACACTGAGAATAATCGATAAAATGAAATTCATAAAATGCTGCTTATAGCATCACAAAGTATCTCACAGCGACTAATGTGAATCAAAGATTGACGCAAATGTAAGGAAATATAAAGAAATGATAAATCTGATTTAATTGTATGCAGTTACATAATTTCCAAATATGAATTAGGGTTAGATGGTAGGTCTTTTTGTCAGTGAGAAATTATTAAGAGTTGAATCAATATTATGTAGAAAAGGAAACGCTTACCTGACTGCCTAAAACTACAATTTGCGGTAGTTGTATTGAATCTGAACCGACTGTATTAAATACATCTTGTAGTTTATTAATTACTGGAATTAAAGCTTCCATTTTTCTTATTAAAAATAAAATTGTATGGCTAATAGCGCCTTCTCGTTGTTTGATTATTTAAAAACTGTCGAAAAAAATTTATGACACATATTTTCGCTCAAAGGCAAGCTTTGTAATTCATTCGGAGCGGTTACAATACCACAAATTACATTTTTGAATTTGCGTGCAATTCCAGTTCACAAAGTTCGACGAGAGGGACGAGAGCCCATTTTTATTATTTTCGTTTTGTGAACAGTTCACTTTTTTAACGACATTTCAAGTGTTCAAAGTGTTCAAAAACGTGTTGTATGTAATTTTCTTTTTCGTGAATAATTCATTTTGTAGTTTAATTTTTTTATTTTAATTTATTTTTTGGAAAAATCATATATTCTCTATACAAATGCGCCTTTTGTCAACGAGTTTCTGTTGGTTGTGCAATCCAAATGTGCCTTGACTTCAAAAGTTTTAGTGTGCTGTGAGGGCTGTGAGGCTAAAGGATTTTGTTTAATCTAGTTTGCTGTGATGGCATTTCCAATTATATTAGAATTTACCACAATAGAATTTACCAGATATTCTACCAGAAAATATTTTTACTAGAAAAGCTTTTAGAAGAATTGACCAGGGGTGTAGCGTTTACAAGGCATTCGACAAACTGACGAAGTGTGTATGTGATGAAAGTTTATGAAAATTGTTGACATTGTTTTTATTTGTTGATTTACGATTTTATTTTTTAAATATTTTCAAGGAAACAGTTAGTGTATTGAAATTGCATGTTGCAAATGATTTATGGCTCAATTTGTGATGAAGTTGACACCTTCACGGCTTGTTCAATTCTTGGATGTTCAACATGTTCAAGCGATAAGTTAGTGCGTGCTCTACGTCCTTCAATTTTACGATTCATTATAATTTTTTTCTATAAATTCTAAAACACACCATACGCTACTTTCTGTGATTTGCTGTGTAAATATGGGCGGAAATAATTTGAATTTAAAATTTAAATACAATTTATAAAAACAGTTGAATTCCTAATTGATAGTATAGATCCCTCTAACGCACTTTTCCCTGCGATGCACTTTCGAATCCATCAAAAATTTCGTATTTTGTGCGTATGTGTCTTATGTTCACCTTAATCATAAAATACCGAAAATCCCGATAGAAACTGAAGTTTTACTCAAATTCTCATAGCATGCAGGTAGTACCTACAATCCTAAATCTTACAAACCCACGTTTGACTATTTCAATTATATTAATTTGAGTCATGTATGTCCGTCCACAATAATCGAAAAATACCGAAAAACCCAACGGATGTTAAAGATTTCTCTCCGATTCCCAGGTTTTTTTGATATTTTTCGTTTATTCTCAACATGAGCCCCAATGGGGCTTCCTTCGTTTATGGGATTATTTCGCATTTCTCCAACACTTTTCAACTTCCATCAGGTTTTTTGATATTTTTCGGGTATTCTCGACATGAATGAAATCCCATCGCCTCCTAGAATTTTGGGATGAAGACTAATTACTCTAGGGCAGTTTTCAACTAGAAATTTTTGTTTTGCAAACTTGTATTTGATAAATTTCTTCAAAAAACTCGTTTTTTGATTATTTTGCAGGGAAAAAATTTGAAAAAAGTAGTCAAGATTTACTCGAATTATTTGTGTCTCGACAGACGGGCAAAACTTTGTGTCAGAGCTCAGGAAGCTATCTGAGGAAATTGTGATAAAGACTGTGCACATAATCAATAATCATATTTATAATTGACAATAGTTGACGAAAAAGGAAACGATAAAATTGACGAAAATCACATCAACTTTTAGTTTGTAAGAAGATTGTCCTGTGATAGATTAGTACGCCGTGTATCGAGCAACTTAATGTAATTAAGCGGCACACATTTTATTAAATAAATGTTTTCTCTCTATTCGCCATTTAAGCTCCATCCAGGTTACCCCTCCGTACTCCTTCTAAATTCGGCTAAAGATGTGATATATTCACTACGTTGCTTCGTAATGTAAGACGCTATGAATACAGCAAGTCGGCCATTGCAAGATATACTATTAGAAATAAAGGACACAGAATCTATTTTTTTTTTGACAGAATTCTAAATTTACAATGAAAGAAAATGATACAGTTTTGAGAAAAATCAAGGACCTGGACCTTTAATGAACATGAAGTTATATCCTTAGCAATGCATGGAAACCAATTACACCTAAAATTTCAAAAGTTATACAAAAACCAAAACTAATACAACAATCATAACAAGCAATATTATTCCCTGAAGAAGACAACTGTCGAAAGCTAGGAAGAAATAAATAAAAATTTTATAGAAACTACGCATCCAATTATTAAAAAATAAATAAACTTCCTACGGGTCCTAAAACTTGGTTACCTTCATAGCAAGCATTCGACGATTAGAAACGAATTTGATTTGCTTTATATTTTAAAAAAAATTTCCAGTGAGTAAGATGTATTTGTTCGAAACCAGAACCTGAAGTAATTTTTTCAGGTCAAGTTGGGTTTGGTTAGTTGAAGTCATTAAAAACTCGACTCGACCCGGTACGTCAAAGTTGGAGGTGGAAGTAGTTATGATGGAAACTGTTTAAAATTGGATGACAATGGCAAAGTTGAATCTGGCTCATCAGAAAACTGACAATTAAAATACCTTGGAGTCATGCTGGACGAGCGCATGAATTTCAATAGCCATGTGGATTACGAGTACGAAAAGACAGTGAAAGCCAACGCAGCATTGGCCACGATAATGCCGAATGGGTTTTGACCACGCAGCAGTATAAGGATGCTCCTAAGAAATGTTACCTTATCGGTATTGCAATATATGGCCTGGACAAAGGTGTTAGAGGACGTAGACGAAGAGGAATCGAATGAGGTTGAATAAGGGGCCATCCATAAAGTAGGTACGCTCTTCGGGGGAAGAGGGATTCTGACAAAAGCGTACGCTCCATACATTTAAACTTTTTTTTCCACAGATTTTTGTGTACAGGAGGGAGGGGGCTTTAAACGTCATCTTTTTTAGAGTACGTACTTGCCCAAAGGCTATCAAGGGTGGCAAAGGCACACCGAACGATCTCCCTGGAAGCGGAATGTGCCACTGGAGCGATGCTGATGGAAAACAGCAAATGCCACAGACTGAAAGAGAGTTAGGGCCAAAACACCAAAGCAGCCAGGGCGCAATTAAGAGCCAAATCACTGACACAATGGCAGCGAGAGTAGGACTCCACGGATAAAGGAAGATGGACTATTAGGCTCATTTCGAACGTAACCGAATGGATGCATAGGAAACACGGTGATGTTAATTTCTATCTGACGCAGTTCTTGTCGGGTCATGGATGTGATACTAGTCTGGAAAAATAAAAGTTTCATGGAGAGACGATCAGAGAAAAGAGACAGCTGGTCTGAGAGTATAAGATGAAAGACGGAATCCAGCACTATCTGGATCGTTAATGGACCAGGTGCCTATGAAGGTTTCCTCACCCTCAAAAAAACATATCGAAGTATGGTATGTGTTTTTTCGTTATGAGTCAAATCACATAATACGTTAGCCAACCTTGTTTGAAAGTATCTAGTGCTATGAATGAGTGAAAAGGAAATTTGCGAGATTATTCTTTTACTTTAACTTGGGTAATCTGCGTTCTAGTTATCATGACAGCCTAACGAAAATTAAGATCTAGGAGATTGGAGAATAACGAAATCATGATTTTTAAGGTGTTACACGATCATGTAGACACTTCATTAAAACATCGTCTATATCATCACCAACTTCAGAGAAAAGCTAGACAACAGTGGAAAATGAATCAATATTGCAAATGGCTTTGAAATTACCTGACAGTAATGACTTTGAAAAGTGAAGTTAGTACTTTCGAATAGCTTCAAAAGTCATTACTTGGTAATAAAAAAGTAATTGATTACTAAACGTTCGCAACCTTTGACACTCCAACGATGACCGCAAAATACAAAATAACTGCAATACACCACTGTATCGGCTTCGTCAACGTAAATATTCGCAATGGAAAAATATCATTGTTTAAAAAGAAAATTAGAGAATTTTTCGTATTTTAATCATTGGTCCGTGAGAAACTCTTTTCGCTTATTTGTGACGTAACCTTTTTCTTTTCCTCATCATATTCACAGATAAATGATATTTTGGGTATAGTGTCTGTTTGTTTACCTAAATAAATAAAATAATTTAAGAAAAACATGACAAAAGTTACAACCTAGCGATCTTTCAAGCATATAAATAGGTACTTTTTGCTGTCATATAAATATAACACACACACACACACACACCAGCTTCGAAAAATAGAGTTTCGTTGTGACATACGTATATAGTAAAAATGACAAATAGCTTGCTGGATTGTCATCGTATAGTGCAATCGAAGAACTGTGTCTTGTCGCGTTAGACAAATTCTACATCTGCTTGTAAAAATCATATTCTTTAAGTACATAATTTTCTTATAAAAGTAAAAATGGTAGAAAGCATGACTTGCCAGGACATATGTGAATTTGTTTTTTTCGACATTGAAGTAAGTTCTATTTTATTCCATAATAATTAGAAAAATTAATATTAGAAATCGCAATATATCTTGTCCAACACGTAGATAATTTTGTTATTACTCACAGTTTGTTTTTGTACTCACACACAAAAGCAACTGATTTTCATTATACATAGAGGCGCACACTTTTACAATAGCATAAAAAATATTATTCACAGAGACGCGGAGAGACCCTAGGTTTCTCATAACTCTAACTGCTTTACAGAGAAATGATAGAAAGGTGAAATAGTATCAGGGAAATGAAAACAGCTCAACTCAAAATTTTTCGCGAAGTACAAGTTAATGTCCACGAAGTCTGTGAAGTGAAGACCATGTAGGTACTTAATAACTTAATTGGTACTTAATTGGTGTGGTTGCGCCGCAGGCGAATAAAAAAAAGCGGGGGTCGAGCGGGCTGGAGTCCCCTGGTATTAAATAATTTGTGATTAATGATGTCTCGTTGTACGTCCTTCGGAAAATAATTGTTGTGGTTTCTTCGCAGGTTGTTAATTTGCGGTGTCAAGCGGCGGCAGCCTCAGCAAAAAGGCCATCAAGGCGGAAATATTCACCCCGCAAGGAGCTCTTAGTGGGGTTCGTGGCAAAGCCCCATGACATTCAGGGTTCTGGTGGTTAGTGCGAGTATTCAGGTACACTCTCATATACATATTGGTATGCGAGATTTCTTGTAGATCGGATACGGAAGAGGTACATGAGAACATCACGTCCTTGCTTTGAGAAGAACAGGAGCAGATTTTCTCTCGTGGGTAGGCTATCGAAGCAAGTTATTTAGCGAGTGCGGTTATAGACGGTACTAGCGCAAGAGATTTTTCCAATTTCATTATAGGACCATATCCTTCATTTGACGCTAGTGCAAGCAAATAATTAAAAAAAAACGTAGCATAAATTACGTATGTATGTATCATTTACCAGCTGAATGGAATGATTGACAGATAGATTAAATAATATAATTTCATGTTTCCAACTCGTGTTTATGTCGTTGGTGAGAACTGATGACATGTTATTTCCGGTGGTACTTCCCTTTCATTACATTGTATCATTCTTCCAATGTCCTAATGTCCAAAACAAATATTTCCTCTATAGTTGCTGCGCCGAAAAATGTTCCTCTGGCGACAGTTAGTGCACGGTACATAACTCGAATAAATCTTTTCCGATTTTCTTAAAAAAAATTTTCTTCGAAAGGCCCTTGGACTTGGGGTAAAAACCTAATTCTCTACTAGGGTCCTACGTATATTTTGTGCGTAAATCTGATTGATATTATCCGAGTTTTATAAATTTATTTGGTCTATATCGGTCAAGAACTTTCGAAGTTACGGTTGACAAAGGTGTCAAAAACCGTTGATAACAAGTCGTGAACACAAAAAAACTCTATCCCGTTATTTCTTCTGCTACTCAAAGCCTGTCGTCTCTGGAATATTTTAGCACTTTTAATCAATTTTTTATGCCAAGCTTATCGGTGAAAATAATCGGAAAACGTGGTAGGAACGAAATTTTTGAAAATTGCTCTTGCGGCAATAGTAAAACGGATTTTAAAAATGTTTTATCTTTTCTCGGTGCCCCGAGACGTCTCAGGGGCCAGGAGTTTAAAAATAAAAAAAAATTTAAACGCTACAAGCTCGCAAAATAACGTCTTCAAAGCATGTTGCTCAAAAAAAAACACTAGTGAGTTTGGCTCGAATCACAACATTTTGTGTCCTCTTGTAACGCTTTAGTTGAATTTGCTTTTTCACTTTTGACGGATTTTTTCTTTAGGTTTTTGACATAGATTTAATCGATCTTAACTATTTGTTAGATTTTTTTGTTTATATTTTTGATCTTAACTTTTCGATCTTAACTTTTTGTTGTTTATTGTTTATTGAATTTTATTTTTTCTTATCTATGTCGCTTTTTGATTTTTACTTTATGATTTGGACATTTGTACAGATACGCTTAATTTATTGTATTGTAACGTTTTGATGGTTTTTAAACGAGGTCTATGACAGCAGTCATAGACACTCTTTCCATGTCATCTAGAAGATAGAAGACAATAAAATGCAATTCATCATCAATTACATTCGCAATGTCCAATGTAATCCCTGTGATATGTATGTCAACAAAGTCTCTTCTAGATATTTTCATTAAAAACATTGTGGATCGCCTTTTACATTCTGCGGCGACCGTTTTCTTATTCTAGCAGTTTTCTAACTTTTTTCATTATTCGTTGTGCCTTCGGATGAAGTGTTCTCTGATTGATTTGTCTTCAAGATACATTCAATACACCTAAAAAAGCCAAATGTAATGTAATTAATGCTGGAATGTGCCACATGTGTATTTTAAATTCAATACAGAGAAAACCTCAATCGATTTACTAATAAATAGCACATGCACGAAAATGGTCGGAATTGCCATGCTCCAACTCTCGTTATATTAGTATGCAGCTTTTGTAACATGTCACTTTAGCAGAACGATGAAATGTGTCGTAAGCGCGCAAGCAGTAAATCGGCACACATTTATCGACTAAAATTTGTTGGCAGAGTAATAACAATTTTTTTCTCAAAGTCCGTATACGTTTTCAACGAACACACCGTACACACACATTGGATGAATTTTTAAATTATTATGAATTTGAAAGATATCTGTGAAAATTGTGTTTAGTAATTTGTGTGATTAGATCATTGTTGAAAATAATTAATCGATCCTCAAAATTGTTTGTTTAAATCGAGTGTGAGCAACGAAGTCAATTATTATTGCTGTAATTTTTGTGTTTCCTGGTTAGTCTAGGACAAAACAAAGTTTTAACTACCACTGTAAGAAGAAATTATCTACTGATAATTCAAACGCAATAAATTTTAAAGAATGTGCTTAAAGAGATGTTTTGAGAAAATTCTGTTATGCAAAAAGTACAACAATGATGCCGATGAAGTGGAACACTTGTTCGCGGTAGGTTTGAGTCGTGGGAGTGAATGAGGCCGGTATACACCATAAAATGAAATTTCCAGTGAAACAAATACAACGTTTTCACCAAAATTAGCATACTAGTTGTTATTTTCACTCGATCAGAGCCTAATTAGCAAAAAAAAAGACACTCAAATACAAGCGTACGACCCTGATTATACCAGAGCAAAACGTCTTACTGTGCATACGCACATTCATAGAGCAATGCGAAAGTGACACATGCGAAATTTTTGTAATACTGTAACACCAGTTTCCATTTAAAATTTACGATTATTAATTTATGAATGAAATTCGGGGTTGCCTATTTCAAAAATTTCGCATCTGTTATTTTCGCATTGCTATGTAATTCTTCTGTTAGATCTGTAACGTATAGTAATGCCGTAGAGGTTGCGTTGTCAACGTAGCATAAACGTAACGTAGCATAAGCTTATGTTGTTCAGTTGTTAATACCTCAAATGAGACATTTTTCAGCCGTTATCCTTTATGGGTCTTTCAAGAATAATTTTGTAAATTTAATTACAAACATGTGCTTTCAAATTTACTTGTTATGCTGTTTTCAACACCATGGAAAACCTTGAAAACAGCTGAAACTTGATAACAAGTAAATTTATAAGCACACGACTGTAATGTACAGTCATGGCAAAATGAATGAGTTTTGTACTTATGCGCAGGTTTCTCATATTCTCAACTCTCTCATGACCGTGTTGGAAACAGCAAAACCGGTATTATGCTTTTTACACCGAACGATATTATCATGATAATGATGTTAACTTCATCAGGTGTTATACGTAGAAATGTGTCAAGATAGTACAGATAGTCAAGATAGCTTGGTTGAGGTGAACTGGATTGGGATGAACCGGGTTGGGTCGAGCTGGGTTGGGGTGAGCTGAGTTTGGATGGGTGCAATATCACACGGCACAATTCATACTAACTCTACTCGATTGCCGTGAAATATCGCCAAAGTCAAATCGTCAAAGAAAAATAATTGGGGAAACTTCACGAATTGGTGATATTTCACAGTTTTGCGATTTCCCTTGGCGATATGTCACACTTTGTCGATTGTTGTACACCAGGAAAAAATAACCAAACCGCAAAAACATCGCCACAATGTGAGGAAACGCCCAAATATTTTTATTGTCCTAAATGTTGTGTTGACTAGAGTGATGGCTTGATTTTTAAAGCGTAGGGAGCTCTTCCCCTAGGTGCCCGCACCTGCGACGAGCATTTAATACGCCCTGCAGACGGCCATACATGAGGCTCTGTCCCAAATCCCGCTAACGACTCTGTCTCTTGATCTCGCTTTTTCTTTAAGGTGGCTTGACTGGTCGCTATTTAACAAAATTTAGTCTATTGTTCATATCGTTTACAAAAAAATATAAAGTTTTGAACATATGAATGGTAAGGTAGAGTAAAAAAAATAGTGCACATGAACTAAAAAAATAAAATTCTAGCGATTAGCAAGTAGCCATATTTATGCCTCGCTAATTCTGCTGTTGGGGAAACGCTAGTTACTATAAGCGATGAAATCAAAGATAAGCGTCGCTGTTACTGTTAATTAACTATTAAATGTTGATATTTATCGTTATAAAAACATTTTTTTCGCTCTCAAAACTAGCAAGTTTTAGAGGCTACTAGGTATTTCTCGCTACTTCTCGAGAACAAGCCAGCCGATTGTACTGCAATTTTCAAGGAACAATACAATTCAACACAATGTGAACGTAAATTCAAGAGTTAAGACAATATTTACTTAGATACTCTAGATACTGTCTGCCACATCTATTCTGATGCGTATTGGTCCCTCGCATATCTTTCATATTTCTTTTCCAGTATTTGCTTGTATTTTGTTCACTTGGTTTTTTTATTGGAAAGAGCTTAAACGAAATGTTGCACAATCTTATGATTCTCTTGCTGTTTCTAGAAGTGGCTTTTGGCTATTGTCCCCTACAGTCCTGAAACATGTGTTCTCTAAAATTTAAATTCTCTACGACTCTGCTTTTGACAGTGTAAATTTATGTATTGCATAGTTGAGCAAACATTGACGAAAAACTATCTCTTATCGTATAGTGCAGAGAAATTGAATTTTGTCCATTCCATGAGTCCCAGTGCCCATGTCACTCTAGCGATTCATGAAATTTTCCTAATAATAATCTGCCTTAACAACCCATGAGGGGTTAGGGGCAAAATTTTCGGCTGCCTTTTCACTTGTTCTTTAGGTAAATCGAAGTTTCTGTATTTTTGTTTGATCACTTCAGGCGGCATTATTCGCAATATTTTTACTTGTTATTACATTATATGCGAAAAAGTTTTACCGACCTTCGAAATCCATGTTTTTGGACCCTTCTTCAACAATATTTTCGGAACTACTTGACAGATTTTGCTCATCTTTGACCTTGAATCATGAAATAACCCTTCAGTGTACTTCGTTCGAGTCCAAACACTTACTTCGTACGGGTCTTGAAATCATCGATAGTCCCCAGATTTCTACATATATCTTGAATAAAATAACAGCATTCATTACCTTTTCAGAGTGGAGAGATGATTGACGCCCAATCGAATCATGAAATCGGACTCATTTACAGCTGCTCCAATTTAAAGGATGTCGTTCCAGGCGCTAGTTACTATATTACTGGCAATATTCTACATAATTGCGAAAGGTAATGCCCAATTACTAAATCATAAAGGTATACAGTTCTTGCAATTTGTGGGTTCGTTGAGATTGAAAACCCACACACTGAATAGTGAATACAGTCAATTTTACTGTTGCTGGTTTTGGTTCCGAAAAATAACGATTTAAAAGTTCCTTCTAAAAAAGGACTAAATGAAACTGCATTTCGACATTCTTTTAGCGAAAGCCAAGAGCAACAACATCAAATTGGAATGCATACTTCGTGTTTAAAACCCACAAAAAGAACTCACAAAGCGAACAATCGTGTATACCCTTTTATTATGATTCAATTGGGAATCGTGAAAATGATCTTGGAATGATAGTAAGGGGCTGTATATAAATGGTAAGGGGGGGTATATAAATGGTAAATAAAGGGTAAGAGGGGTGGTGTCAAAATTCAAATAGTAGCGGGATAGGTCCAAAAATGGGAACCGCCGCGGAAGCTTTGAAATTTATCAGCCTATTACGCCGCGGCCGAGGTCAGCAAAACACCTGCTCCGCCGCCCTTGTGACATTTTTCAAAATCAGTTTTACCAATTATTTGAAAATTCAAATAGTTGGTCATCAACGGTCATATAAGATAACCATTCGTTCCTAACTTTGTTTTAGTTGCAATTTTCACTTATTTTTCATTCACTTAAATAAATTGCATTGAAGTTAATAAATTGACCAGCAATACTTCTATAGGTAAGAATGTTCCCTTCAATTTTCTCAAAAACATAGCAAATAAAATTTTTTGGAGTAAAGCTTACCTTAGGGTTCTAAGAAAAGGTATCGGACACGGCCTCGGACATATACTTCTCTGCGCAAAAATGTTCTTTCAATTTTCTCTAGAACACAGCAAAAAACAATTTTTTGTCTAGAGCCTGTCTTAGGCACTAATAAGTCCTAGATCTGTCCTAGTAGAAAAAAACGAATATATGAATTAACACTAGCCAACAGAGGTTTTGTTTTTGAAAAACATTTAAACCCACTTCAGAAATTCCGGCTCGAATTTTCCGAATCTGAGGTCCATTATTTCCCATCACCCTCAAGTTCCCCAGTATCATCCTTGAAACCTGCCATAAATTCCCATACATTCCGGTAACCCTTGAGTAAATGCTTACGAGCAGAAGCTTATGTTTAGAAGTAAGAGCATTTACTTACAAGTAGAAGCATAAGTAGAAGCTCTTACTTCTAAGTCGTTACTTATGGTTTAGCATTTGCTTACTTCAGTTTTGAGTAAATGCTTAGAGTAACAAAATCTACTTTTTACACTTCTCAAGGGGAAGATATTCGTGAAATTTGCAGCATTGATATTGTGAGCATTTACTCAAAACTAGAGTAAGCAAATGCTTAAGCATAAGTAACGACTTATGTAGTAGATGCTCTTACTTCTAAGCATAAGCTTCTGCTCGTAAGCATTTACTCAAGGGTTACCGGAATGTATGGGAATTTATGGCAGGTTTCAAGGATGATACTGGGGAACCTGAGGGTGATGGGAAATAATGGACCTTAGATTCGGAAAATTCGAGCTGGAATTTCTGAAGTGGCTTTAACCGTTTTTCAAAAACAAAACCTCTGTTGGCTAGTGTTATTTGGGAAAAAAATCGGGAAACGCGTATATTTTATGTTGGGCGGCTCTGTCCCCTTCTCCCGTGCCTGCGGCGAGCTAGATTACGATTTGATATAATATTTCCAAACTACAGTATTTTCATATTTTGAATATTCCCAATTTATGTATTTCCAAACTTTTGTATTCCGAATTATATTTCGGGATTTAAATAGAGTTAGAAATCGAAGGATTAATTTAGTATTTTTCTTTTTTTTTAGTTTCTTGTAAAAAGACTTGTAAAAGATATTGTGAACAAACACAATAGTGTAAGCCCGAAAAGGCATTACTTATGCATAACAATCGACATTAGCATTATTATTCGCATAGAGGCTACTTCGCCGAATCAAGTTCACTTGGCAGAGAACAAAAGAAATTGCTAAATTGTTCGTTTTCTCGGTGACAAGGAATGAGAGCGTGTCCCAATTTGAAGTCTGTCTTTAATTGTACGCGATTAGCTACGTAGAAAGTTTAATGAATGCAAATGTCTTTATGAACTGATCTCCAGTAGGTCTCCTGAGTACTTGTTTGAACTATTAGCTTCAGCCAAATCGATAAATCAGATAAATCAGCATTGCTGCCTGCGCACATATTTTTAAGCCAAACAGGAGAAATGAAGACTAAAACAAAATACCTTCACTCAAAGTCTTTAACTTCAATATAAGAAACAATATAAAAAATTTACCGGTTTTTTACCGGGTATTTTTTTGAAAAAAATCGGTACTACCGAAAACCGGGTTTCAAAAAAAGGCCGGTAAATGGATTCCGTATTCTTTGCCTTTCTGCTTTTTTAGGTCTTTTTTCTCTAAAAAAAATACCCTATTGTGGACACTCCATCGTCCGTCCGTCTGTCTGTCGGATATCTGTTCCATTTATGGCGAAAATATTGCAAAGCCAGCTATGAGTTGATAGTTCAAAAATTCACTCACAACTGCCACTACACACACAAGTTCATGAGGCGGGCAATCACATAGTGCATAATAGTACCAGCGATGGCAAATAATTGTTAGTTGGCAGTTGGCAATATATAGCCTGTTGGTTCAGATTCCATTGTTAATGATCTTAAATTGAAGATCGAAATATTTGGAAAAATAAATTGAATTTTGAGCTATTCCGAGGATTTTAATCCAATAATAATAAAACAAAATATAGCCTGTAGTTGATAGCTTCACTACACTACACGAGCCATGAAAAAAATTCTCAGTCCAATAGCCGACGTTCTTGCGTCACATTTGTGACCAATACAATATCATATGTGGCTCAAAGCTACAGTAATATTTAATTCATCGGTGGATGACTGACCGACATGTATCGCTTCAAGTTATTCCACTGAAATGTATACAAGATGCAAGCGACGTACTCTTACAGAAAGACTGAAAACATTTTCATAACTGATGAGCCTTGAAAATATATAATAGCTGAAAATCAATTTTATTATTACAGAGATGTTTACTTACCAAAAACTGACAATCGACAAACGAAATAACTCGTTCAGCTCTCATACTTATATCCGCCAATTTATAATTTTATAATTTATCATAAAATTATAATTACAATTTTTTTTTTGTAAATTATAATTTTATAATTTAAAAAAAATATAATTTTATAATTTGTAATATAAAGATTTAATTATAATTTGTTCATTTATAGTGAATATTGATTGCAAGATTAATTGGCGTATGTGGGTCATTTCGCAAGTATGATAACTGGGAACGGCTACAAGCACATAATCCACAAAATGTTTTAATTGTGCTATAGGAAAAAAAGCCTCAGCGACTTTGTCTGAGGATGCTTTCTTACAAAGAAAATCTCACTTTTCCGTCGTTTAGTCAGTTGAAGCCGTTCCCAGGTGCAATTTTCCGTTTTTTCATGAAATGGCCCATGTACATGTTTATCGGTTGAGAGCTGCGAATCGACTAACGAAATTACTCAGTCAGCTCTCATATTTGTATGAGTCAATTTGTAATTACAATTTTTATAAATTATAAAATTATAATAAAAATTAAAAAATTATGATTACAAATTGTAAAATTATAATTATAAAAGTATAATTTTTTAATTTATAGTGAATGTTGACTGTAATTTTAATTCGCGTACATGTTTATCGGTTGCTGCTAGTCGACTGACGAAATTACTCGGTCAGCACTCTTATTGATATCGGTCAATTTATAGTTTATAACAATAGCTCATGCGAGGGGTGGCGCACTTCATTTATTCCATTTATTCTTTTATTTCATTTATTCCATTTATTCCCAAAATTTTTTTTGGTGTTTTTGCGAAATATCTGAACCAAACACATCACAAGTTAGACAAATAAGTTCTAAAAAAGGTTTACACAAATTATAAAGTATTTAAACCGTCTTCAGATTAAATTTTATTTTTTTGGGAATAAATGGAATAAATTTATTTATTCCATTTATTCCATTTTTCAACAAAAATTCTTTAAGTTTTCAAAAGTGGGTTTTTTCACTTTTCGACACATTAGTATGGTTTTTTGTGTGCGTTGCCATCAAAATCAAGTCTATTTAAGGTTTTGATGAATTTGAAAAAATTATCATTTATTCCACTTATTCCAATATTTATTCCATTTATTCCATTTATTCCCATTTATTCCATTTATTCCATTTATTCCATTTATTCCATTTATTCCATTTATTCCCATTTATTCCATTTATTCCCATTTATTCCATTTATTCCATAAACCGCAGAAGTGCGTCACCCCTCGAGCTCATGGCAATATCGATCAATTTCAAAATAGAAAAAAGACTCGCAAGGCTTTAAGCGGGTCGTTCTTATTTGCTTTTATTTCTATTGTTTTACCATTGACCTTATAATTTAAAACTCTGTATGAATTACAAAACGGATGTATAATGTGGAAGGCGTTGGAAAACACTTCAGCATGGTAAATTGGAAGCAGCAATTTTGTTTATACTTTAAAAATAACTCTCCTAAAGTCTGATTTGTACAATTTATATAAGGCCTATATACTAGCCTATATACTAGCCTTGTGTGCATTATGAATAAATACATACATATGTATTATCCATGTTAATGGTTTATTTGTAGCCTAGTGTTGCTTTGAAACTAATTTTAACGTTTGTTTTCTAGATTTGCCGTCAATTTCTCATATGATTCATCCGGCCGAGATATTGCTCTTCACGTCAATCCGAGGTTACCTCAAAACTACATCGTAAGAAATTGTAAAATCAATGGACAGTGGGGCACCGAAGAAGTGACATCGGCTTTGCCATTTTGCTTAGAACGTGGAAAACCTTTTACACTGCAGATTTTGCTAACACAAGCTGAATTTTACATTTCGTTCAACAGTACACACTTTGCTGCCTTTAAACATAGACTTCCTTATAACAAAATTCAGTGTCTTCAAGTGAAAGGTGATGTGTCCGATGTATCAGTAGAATATGGAAATGTGCTTGAATACCCAGATCGATTTAGTGGTAATGGTTCCAGAACGGTAAACGATATTTCGGTGTATAGTTACTTAACGAGTGAAGACGTTGTCCAAATTTTAAACAACGCCACAGATAATTTCAGCCGAATGCCGTACTATGGAAGTATAAATAGTGAATTTGATGCTGGCACTCGACTACACATTATTGGAAGAGTCAAAGTGCTACCTCATTCATTTTTTGTGAACTTGCAAAAAGGTGATAAAATATGGCCCCATCCTATAATAGCTTTTCATTTTAATCCTCGATTTGCTATGGTTGGAGGGAAACACGTTATTTGCAGAAATTCATGGTTTGACGGTAAATGGGATCGAGAAGAGCGATCGGAAATCAAAACTGACTTCATGCCGAGCAAATATTTTCATTTGATTTTCCAAATAACGGACTCTTCCTATATTGTTTATTTGAACGATAAATTTATTTCCGAATATCAATTTAGAGTGAGGGCTGACATTGTGGATACGGTGTACATTCAAGGTGATATCAAACTGAAAGCTGTGATCTTTGAAAAGCAACGAAAATCGAACGACAAGTGCTAGCGTTTAATAAAGTAGTGTTCTCAAATGCCACTATGTTAAAATTGTGTTTCCGTCTCATTCAGTCGCATAAAATCGAAAGGGGATCAAAATTTGGCATGATACAATTGTACGCTTTTTAATTCTGAGATATTTAACATTTATATGATATATATATATATATATAGTGATAAACAGACAATAAAAAAAAGAGAGGAAACAGTTTTCACGTTTCTTCCGGCAAAGTTGGTATGCCGTGTAAAGCTCACAAAGTTGTAAAAGTGAGGTAGTATACCATCGCATCGGTTCCTTAAATCGAAACCCAACTTAGTGGCGTTTATACGTGTAAATGGCTCATTGTCCAACAAAGCCTTATTGTTTTTGATGTAGAATTTTTTGAAATATTGTATAATTGATAAAAATTTTGCTCTATAATTTATATTATTGTAAAAAATTTTCTGTATCAAGCCTAATAATAAATCAACCAATCAAGTTTGAGGTGGTTTTCAAAAAGTTTGCAAGAAGTGAGTTTACCAAAGCAGGCACACTCCCTAAAATTTTCAAAACATTAAAAAGATTCACCATGCGGTCCCGAGGTATTAGTTCTTGCTTTTACGAATCATCGTATTGATTATTTGTAAGACATCTCATACATCTGTCTGTAACTGTATCGATTATAGGTATCTGTTTATGAAGTTAAATCATAAAAGTTCGAAATAAATTTTATATTTCTTCCGATTGTTTTCGTTATTTCAATGTTTTTTACATCCACCGACGAACACAGTTCGTCAATTCGATGGTTTCTTTACCGATGAAAAAGGGTTTTCGATGTGTCTTTCAAAAAGCACGTGAGTCTTGCAGAAGGAATGTAAAGTCTTCCGAAATTTTTAACCAAACATATGCAAGGGACCCGTACGCATCAGAAAAGATGTGACAAAAAAAATGATGTTGCAAAAAGACTCGAACGTATCTATGTAAGTATTGCCTTAACTTGCAATAAGGTCCACATTAAATTGTATTGGAATTCGCCGAAAGGGCAATATTGAAAAACCCATCCGAAGCAACGGCGTAAAAAACCCTCGCAAAACAGCAAAATTGACCCCCAAATAGACATAAATGTTAAACAAAATTTTCTCTAATACATAGCAATTTTTCGCCTAGTGCCCTATGGAGAGGTCTCGGGCGCATACTTTCATGGACTAAAACTTTGGCTCCTTTTCTTTACAACATTGCACAGAAACTTCATCATTAGAGGAATATGCATGAAAAACCACCAAATATAGTGTAGTGAGCGTGATTTGGGCCCACAACAATAAGGATCCGACAACCCGAACCACTAATTTAATGTTCGGATTCTATGAGGTCCATATCTTTCATTCAAAACGTTGAAGAGCGATTTTCGTGCTAATTTGGCAGAGGTATAGAATAATAAACATTTTTAATCATTCTTATCATTCTCTTTCGTGTGCAACATTCCTTTTTTAGTAATTTTAAACAGCACGTCAATAAAAACTTAGATCTATACAGCTACCATTAGCGCGCGGTAGCAATGCAAAATTTTAGAAAATTAAATTTTAGGGAGCACGTGTCTCAGGGGTAGAACTATGAGAGTTAGAAAGTTGGTACCAAAGACGATGTTGTAGAGAATTAAATTTTAGCGAACCACGTGTTTCAGGGTTTTGGGGAAATATGGCCCAATCCTGGGGTTTGGCCACTTCTAGAATTGGGAGAGATGACCTTTTTCTTTAGAACTATGAAAGCTTGAAAGTAGCTTTCAAAGGCGGAGTTGAAGAGAATGAAATTTGAGCGAACACGTGTTTCAGGGTTTTTGATAAATATGGCCCAATCCTGGGATTGTTTTGAATCTCTCTAGCACTCTTCTGCTGCAGTTTTTTTGATACTTTTCGGTTATTCAACACATGAGTGAGGTCATTCAATGGGCTTCCTAGGTTTATAGAATTATTGTGGTTTTCTATAGCATTCTTCAACTTCCATCTGGTCTTTCGATATTTTTGTTTATTCTCGACATGAGGGAGGTCATCGAATGTAACTTCCTAGGTTTTTAGGAATTTTGTGATTTCTTTAGCACTTCCATCAGGTTTTTCGATATTTTTGTTTATTCTCGACATGAGTGAGGTCATCCAATACGGCTTCCTAGGGTTTTCTGATGAAGGTGGCTTTCTCTAGCAATTTTCAACTTAAACATTTAGAGGGATAAACTTCCAAAAGTACTGATATCCGCACAAAAAAAACCTCTTACAGAGGAGGTGTGACGCAAGTCCTTATATCTGCTTACAAAAGTTCTGCAATCAGAAAAGGCTGACGCATTAAACGTCTAAGGCAAAACGATTTTCTTCCAGTTTCAAAAGTTCTGAAAAAATCGGAGAAAAGTGCAGCACTCAGCTTCGAACGCAAAAAAAAATTAAAGCAAAGCTACGTTGTGTTTTTAAAAAATTGCGTCACAAATACCACGCCCACCACCATGAAAGCATAGAAAAGTTATTTCGTTGTAGCGTTGGGAATTCAGATCTGTCTGAATTTGTTTGCTATGTGTAGACCTCTCAAAATGTTCACCAGAGTAATTGCTGCTGAAGTTCACCTCTGGTGCCTCTGGTAAACAGTTTGACAGGGCTCCATGTAATTATTTACATTTGGAGACCTGGTTAACCTGATAATATTGCTGTACGAACTCCAGTAATTACTGTACCCGTTCAAAGAAGCCATTATTTAAAAAAATGCGAACTGACATTATTTTAAAAGATTTGTTACCACGCTTTGATCGCCATCTAGGTTATAAAATAGAAAATTCATGCTCTTCGAATTAATTTCGAATTTGTATTTAATGTGACATTGGCAGCTTTCTGAAATATAATAATTTCCTCCGAATCAATTTGTGCACAAAATAAATAATAAAAATGATGAAAATGCCAGCAACTTGGGACGAGCTCTTTGAAGGAGAAGCGGAACGACCTAAGACATTTCTTCACGACATTGCTGCACCACTAATAACAGGAGGATTGGGTTTTGGATTGGCTTGTTTCTTAAATTTTGCAACTAGACGACCATTGTTTTCAGGTACTGAATTTGTGACGTAATTTTTCCATTTAAATTTGAATTACAAAATAAACAAAAACCAAATTTGATGGCAAGTTAAATATGTATTTTAAAAAATGCAGGCATTCAAAAACATATTTTATATGCTGGCATTGGTGCCGTTGGTGGTAAAGTGGCAGAAGGTTGGAGAAGTGAATTTTTCGCCGAAAGAGATGCGATGATTCGTCACTATATTTCTTTGCATCCAGAGGACTTTCCTATGCCAGGTTGAAAATGTGTTATCAGTATGAAGTTGACAAATTCGATAAATAATTTTTCTCAACAGAACGAAAGAAGTATGCTGATATTCTTGAAGAATGGGTACCCGTTCGATAAAAGGAGTTGACTTTTTAGTCTTTTATTAAATAAATTTCATTGAAAAATCATTGATAGTTGGTCGGTTTTAAATAAATTGCCAATTTGTTCGACTACTTTTTTTGTCTTTCGAAATACACAAAAAAATTTGTTTGAATGGAATCCTGGCTTGTGTTAGAAGTTTCATTCTTCCAAAAAAATTGCATCATTTTTTTAAACAAAATTGCGTTGTGTTCAAAAAATCGCGTCACAAATGCAAGACCCACCAGCGTAATAATTTTTCAACACTTTCTATTTTTAAAGCGCAACAATTTTGATTAACCCAAACCAATCTTCGTAAAAAGAAACAAAAGTAAAATTTTTGCAGCGTAAAAACCGGAAGTACAGAAAAATTTTTTCGTCGATGGGGTTGGCATTTGTGACGCGATTTTTCGAACACAACGTCATTTTGTTATATATAAAATAGTACACTAGAATAGAACTTTGATCACAAGCAACATTAAATTCTAGCAAATTTTTCGTATTATCTGCGAAAGCGTAACTTATAGCAATGTCAATAATTTTGGAAGGGGACTTACAGTCTACGCCACTCTTTACTTTTTAAGAGGTTTTTGTATGCGATATCAGTCATTTTGGAAGTTTACAATAACTTTCTGGGAGAAACTAACTCTTTTATTGCTTTCGGAATTCCAAAATTACGCCACTTCAGCAGCTGGCAGATATTTTCTGAAGATCATCTTCGGCTTCCTTCGGAACACTTTGTATCATCTTCGGCTGCTTTCGAAACACTCTTAGTCACCTTCGGTTACCATCCGAATACTTTGTGTCACCTTCGGCTACCATCGGAACACTTCGTGTAACCGATTCTCCTCACCGATCCATATAACTTTGCCGAAAAAACCAACTGTCTATAGATATTGTAATTCAGAATACTCTGAGAAAAATATCTACAGGCGACGTAGGAATTGTGTTTATAATATACGCCGCCGAAGTATTATACTGGGCCTTTCATAAGAAACTGGACACTTTATACCAGATTTTCTCCCCATTCAATTTCGCCTGTCGTTTGTTCAATTTGGCAGCGGAGCATGTTGATCCAACCCTACCCTCACATAAATTTCGCCACTGTGTACAAGAACTTGACGATTCAGTGTTTGACTCATTTGCAACTTGTTGAAATACCCGCATGGACGCTTAAATTGTTGACAACAGCTACCTTTAGTGCTCGACTTTGCTTAACCTTGGACCAAACTTTCGACGACGCTTTTTGCTTAATTTTCATTTATTTATTTTATTTCTTGTGACGACGCTCTTTGCTTAACTCTCATTTATTTATTTTATTTTTTGCGACGACGCATTTTGCTAAATTTTTATTTATTTATTTTTTTTTTTGACATATTGTTTTGCTTTTTTCTTTATTTACAATTTTAACTCTAAGTTTTATTTTTTTTTTCTTTTGACTCGAATTCAATTGTTGAATTCATGCAATATTTTGACATGCTCACGCTACATTTTGATTTTTTTACTTTATGTATTTGAATATTTGAATTTTGTGTTTTTCTTTGTATTTTTACTATGCTGTGATTGTGTTAGATATACTACTTTAAGTTGTATGATTTGTAACGTTTTCATGGTTTTTTAAGGAGGGTTATGACAGCAGTCATAACTACTCTTTTTCCATGTCGGCTTGAAAAAAGTAGACAATAAAATTAATATCAATCAATATGATTCTCTCAGTCATTCAATAATAATAATAATAATAATACGCGGTGAATGTATTATGAACCTTATTTTAGTATTGTGTAGTATGTCATACGTAACGAACGTGTTATGAGCTCACATAATGCGTGCACGGTGGATAAAATAAGTCGGCGGCGTATTATTAACACAATTCCTACGTCGCTTGTAGATATTTACAAAGTGTAGCAACAATATGGCGTCACTTAAACAGCTGGCAGCAATTTTGCCAGTATTTCAAAGAATTCTCCTCAACAATCTGTACAACTTTCCCGAAAAAAAAAAACACTGTCTGGGTACTCTCATTCATACGATAGCAAATAATCCAAGATGGCGTCACTTAAGATACCAAAAACTTCTTCTAACCAAACTCTTATAACTTTCTAGAAGAATCCAACTCGCAAAGTATTGTCACTATCCGAAGCTAAAATTCGAGAACCTATAAAACCCAAAAAATTACCGCAAAAAACGACTTTTCCAGATTTTCGCCGAAAAGCGGTCGATGAAATTTTGCATTTGGAGCCAAGACTAACGTTCAATAAAAATTTCAGGAAGATCGGCTGACTAGTTCTCAAGATCGTGATCCGTTTATAATCACATAACATTCGAAGGAATTTGAAATAAAGTTTGGAAAATCCTATTTTGGTGCAATTTATATGGAAATTCGTAAAATTTTTAAATGCCATATCTCAGCCAATTTTCAACCGATTTTGATGGGCTCATTTTAAAGCTGCTGCAACGTATTTTTTAAAAATAATTTGGAGGGGGCAGGGGGGGGGGAAACTCAAAAGTTCGCCTACATATGGTTCCTTGTTCCAAAGGTTTTTGTATGACGTTTTTTGAGTTTGTGGACTTCTTTGGTGTGTGGAGACTGCGTCACGCCCTCCGCTACCGCTACGGGTATGACAGAACATACCTAGTACTCGACAGATCAGGAGAAAAATTTATACTATAATGAGAACAATAAAAATACATGGAAAAATGTCATTTTCAAAACTCTATATCTCTCGGCTCATTTCTAACCAATTTTAATGAGTGTTGGAATGGAAATTCGACTTAGTTTTTTTTTAATAATTTGGAGGGAAAAAACTTAATTATCTACGTTCCACTTTGGATTACAGCCTGCTGTAGCTTGCTCAGCCAGTGCCCCCGGCGCCGTCGAATCATATCATACACCATCGGACGATAACAATGATCCCGACCAAAACGTATTGACTGATTTACGTAAATGGATTATATCATGAAACCGATGAAGACAGTTTGCTTGACATAGAAAGGTGTGATTCCAATGTGTGGTCTTTGATATGTCAATTTAACGAAAAAAAAAATCTGTGCATACATGTTGACTGCTTCATTTCTTCATAAGCATTCGCTATACATCACATTTTCTTTCATCTTATTTTAATAAAAAAATTTTCCCTTTTTTAAATAGATTTTCACTCAATTGTAATTTTTACTTTGACAAAATTTAGTAATTTTAATTTAAAGTTTTGAAAGTTATTTTCACTTTTTATTTCTGTTGGAAAACTTATAAATAAACTTAATCCACTAAACCTTATCGTATTTTGTGTTGACACCTTCTTCACCCTTACCAGATTGAAGTCGTTCATGTTCCTTAGTTAATTTGCTTTTTTTGACCAATGTATTGGACCATGTCACTCAACTGCTTCGGCATCATTCCCCCTTTTGATTTGAATATTCTTATCAGCATACGAAAATTATACGTTGTTGAGTGTAAAACCAGCATGGTGTTTCCAGCACACTTGTGTACTTGAAGCATCGAAGGATTATTCTCATAGACTTACACTGCTGCTTTTGTAACTTTTTATTTCACTTTTGTTACACATGTATGTAATGTTCTCAAAAAGTCACCGAACATAGCACAATTGAAGCTTTAAAGCTTCTTTTGTTATTCTTAAAGCTTCTATTGTTCTATGTTCGGTGACTTTATATAATAGTAGTCCAGGGTATGAATTTAGAAAATTCTCGTTTTGGTACAATTACACCCATAGAAGTAATATTTTACTATGTCTGCTGTACCTTCGGCAGATTAAAGTCCACCCGCTTGAATTAACATTTAAAAGCCACTCACAATTCTTCATCCTAATTCCAATTGTTCAACAAAAATCGAAAAACTAAAAGTGCTGATTTCGTCGTTTACGACTCATCAGTACACCTTGTCTTAAGGCCATGTGTATATCAGCAATGATGGCCATAGAATGATACTCAGACTATGTCAACTCGCCTTTTATACAATCCAGATCCTACGATTGGATGCATGCCATTTCGTTTGAACAATTTGGAAGTAAAAGAATTGTGAGTTTGTTTAGCAGAATAATCCAAATTAAAAAATAACCGAAACAAACTCACAATTCTTTTACTTGTTCAAACGAAATGACATGCATTCAGTCGTAGGATCTCGCCAGGTTCAATTTCTTGCTTGTTCTTCCTAGGAAAAATAATTTTCAAATCCGATTTTATATATACTGGCATGCATAATTCTCGGTGTATCTACAACTCAAGTAAGCGTAGAACGATGCTTTTTCGTTTTGAAGTTTGTTCTAAACGATTATTAATCCAGATTGGATGAAGAATCTTTAGACCCGTACGAAGATACGAAGTTCCACGACGTTTGTAACCAGACGAATTTCGACCCGGTAGTTGGTTAAAATTGTGTCCTTCCGCCCGACCGTCAATACGATAACAATTTTAATTGAAATAGACATTTTACTCATTAAAATCGGTCCAGTGGATCCGAAGATATGACCTTTAGAAAATCGTCATTTTCATACTAAATGCGCTGCTTCATAGAAGCCAAAGAAAATGAATTATATCCTACGTTAGTTAGTTAGTTAGTTAGTAGTTCCAGAGCCATTTGTATGAAAAACGACTTTTTTGGCGATTTCTCGAAAACTGGCGGTCAGATCTTCTTTAAATTTTGCAGGGACCTTCGGATGGGCATTCTACGACATTGAAGATTTTTAGAATACTGGCCTCGTTTGGGCGCTAGGGCTCCTGGAATATGGGAGCTTCCCATATAAAATAATGTGTGTGGTGAGTGTCACGGTTGGGTAAGTGAGGTATTCAACTTCCATTAGAGTTTTTGATATTTTTCGGTTATTCTCGACATGAGTGAGGTCATCCAATGGGCTTCCTAGGTTTATGGGATTCTTGTGGATTTCTTTAGCACTTTTCAACTTCCATCAGGTTTTTTGAAATTTTTCTGTTATTCTCGACATGAGACAGGTCATCGAATGGAGCTTCCTAGGTTTAAGGGATTGTTGAGGATTTTTGTGGATTTCTCTAGCACTTTTCAACTTCCATCAGGTTTTTTGATATTTTTCGGTTATTCTCGACATGAGTCAGGTCATCCAATTGAGCTTCCTAGGTTTACGGGGTTATTAGGAATTTTTGTGGATTTCTCTGGCACTTTCCAACTTCTATCAGGTTTTTTGATATTCTTCTGTTATTCTCAACACAAGACAGGTCATCCAATGGAGCTTCCTAGGTTTAAGGCATTGTTAAGGATTTTTGTGGATTTCTCTAGCACTTTCCAACTTCCATCAGGTTTTTTTTTGTTATTTTTCTGTTATTCTCGACATGAGTCAGGTCATCCAATAGAGGTTCCTAGGTTTAAGGAGTTAATAAGGATTTTTGTGGATTTCTCTAGCACTTTTCAACTTCCATTCAGTTTTTTTGATATTTTTCTGTTAACATGAGACAGGTCATCTAATGGAGCTTCCTAGGTTCAAGGGATTATTAAGGATTTTTGTGGATTTCTCTAGCACTTTTCAACTTCCATCAGGTTTTTTTGATATTTTTGGGTTAATCGGTTTCAATTGCTTCCAAAACAACTGATATCACAACAAAAACCCTTTTAAAAGGGTAATGTGACGCAAGTCCTTGTACCTTCTTGCAAAACAACTGATATCAATTTGTATGACGCTTAACGCTTCGAAACGCAAAAAAAAACTTTCAAAATATTTTCACATTTGATTAAAAAAAATGCGTCACAAATACCGGACCCACCAGTGTTATAGTTTTTCTGTTCTTTCAGCTTTCACGCCGCAAAAATTTGACTTGTATGTAGGAATGTATGTAGTATTTTTGTACAGGAAGTCAAATTTTTGCGTATAAAACTGAAAGAACAGAAAAAATATATCACTGGAGAGTCCAGCATTAGTGACGCATTTTTTAATCAAATGTGAAAATATTTTGAAAGTTTTTTTTTGCGTTTCGAAGCGTTAAGCGTCACCCAAATTGATATCAGTTGTTTTGGAAGAAGGGACAAGGACCTGCGTCACATTACCCTTTTAAAAGGGTTTTTGTTGTGATCGCCCTTTCATCAATTCCCAATCCCATTTAAAGTCGACTTAATTTCATGGTGTTTCACAAATTGACCTAGCGTCTGATTTTTCTTATATTTTTAATCGATTCAGAACGCAATTCTGAGCAAAAAATCGTTACATGACACGCCTCGAAAATAAAGTGGGTGCAATCTACCTTCCGCCCACCACCGCCATATACTTTTTGCACTTTTTTTTCGTGATTTTTCATTCGACCACTTAACTCACTCCATAAAGAAAACGGTACATTTATGGACCATGTCGTAGAACGATTTTTTGCTCAGAGTTACATTCTAAATGAAATAAAATATCTAAAAAAAATCAAGCAATTAATGTTCTTTCATGCATTAGATTGATCCGTCCTTTAGTGGATGAACCAACTGTATCTTGATTCTGAAGTACGCAGCAAGTTGCAACTAGTGGAAGAGTGTTATTTCGGCCGGGCAGCCGGGTGTCAAGAAGTGATGTTAGGTAATGTTAGAGCCAATAGCTGGTACTTTACGGGGAAATAATTGTGAATTTGACACCAAGTTGCGAAAAAATGATCCCTCAATGATGGCTTTAAAGACATTATTTATTTGCCGTAACTTGCATAAAATACATGTCTCACAAATAAAACAAAAGAGTTCTTTTGTTTCATTTATAGGACACGTTTTTATGCAAATTTGTACAGTTATGATGGGGATCAAAAATGTATGGAACACGGCGCCACTTTTCTATACATCAAAATAAAGTCCACGGTATATCACACTACGGATTTGACGAATGCTTAAGAAAGCACCAATTTTTATCTTAACACCCGGCTGCATTCTTGAACTATGTTCGTTCAAATGTAGATGGCAGCTAAAGCCTGGTATCAAGTTGAAATTTAGTGCGTTGTAAATCGTTCGCTATGTCATAAAAGGATACATATACCATTTTTTGGCACCAGGCTCCCTTCTCTTTAATAGTTCAAGGGTCTACACTGTCGTAATTTGCATTTAAGAAACTTACAGCGAACCGAATGTAAGAAGGGTCAAGTCAAATTTTGAACAATGAAATTCCATTGTTTAAAATTCGACATGTCCGTTGTTACATACGGTTCGCTGTAGTGAAGTCATTTTGAGAGAGCAAATATATGAAATTCTCTCTCAAAATGTTTCTTATGTAAATTACGGCAGCACAGGGCATCCTGGTGTCAAATTGAAAAGTGTTTTGAGCCGGAAAGTACTGGCCAGTACATTCAAATTTGCCAAACATCAGATTTTGACACCAGGCTGGCTTCCCGGATTTGGTTACCTTAAGGTAATATTAATTTAGATTTAGTTTGAGCCTTTTTGCAACATTTATTCTGATACGTACGAGTCCTTTGCATATATGTTTTTTTTATTAATTTTTCGAAATACATTATTGATATTACTGTAATAATGTCCGATAAATGTGCGCAGAATTTTCCTACTAGCAATGATTTTAGCGATATTAAATATTATAAAAATAATTTCAAAATAACTACAGAATTATAATCTATCACAGAAATTTTAATATTTTCACTTTCACAAAATCCGCTTACAGTTAATAAAGAATGCAGTTAGCTCACATATAAAACTTTGACAAAGTTTAATTCAAAAAACGGGAAGACAATCTTTTCCGCTCAACAACAAAATTTTCAATTCACTGTTCGATTTTATAATCACTATTGTGAAAACATCGTTGTTTCACCATGGTCTCCAGACTGAAATTCCATCAACATCAATATATGGCGACAAAGGTTGCGTTGTTTCGTGATATTGCATTGGATTTTGTTGTCCATTTATTGTACGTTCCTGTCGCCAAGTTATATTTCGAGGATTAGGGGGTGGGGATATGTTATAGGCGGCTTTTTTCATTTGTTTTGACGGTGTTGATAGTTGGGCTAGTTGCGGATTAATTTCAAATTTTTTGACACACCAATTTAAATGCTTAATTACATGAACACTAGTATGTTCATCCGTGCTGTCCAAAAAATTTGTAACTTCAGTAGCACAATGCCGAAAGCCGGACTCAAATCGTTCGGCAAACGTTTTATCGGAAATACACATTTCATTCTGACGTCGTATATTGTGAAGATGACGAACTGTTAACTCGAGGATGTCAGCCTTTTCAAGTTTTGATACATTTTCCACTTCCTATAAAACCAAATGTTGCAGCTTTGTCTTTTCATTTAAATTTTTAAAAGCTTAAAACCTACAGTTTTTAAAGAGCCAGTTATCAATTCCTTTAATTCGTCTAAACAACGATTAATCCTTGCCCGCCTTTTCCGTTCTAACATTGGTTTCATCACTTTTCTGTACTGATACGTTCGAGACAAAGGTTCCCCACTCGCATCGGTCGTAACAAAACTTTGATTTGGCGCCATTTTCATTTCAAAAACAGTTTTTATAAATAGAAAATACAGCTTTCGAAAACAAATTAAAAGAAATAAAATGACTATACTATCGAAACATAACAAGTTACTAATGGTCTTTTATGCTGCAACACAACCTCACTAATAAATTGAATGCAAGGCGGATGCTCGTATTTATAAGTTTATTAAGCAAAAATTGTCCCCACCAACGACGGTTCCTGTTTATAAACATAGTCTCTCTTTCGTTATTTATGCT
The DNA here is from genome assembly GCA_029228625.1 of Pseudolycoriella hygida. NCBI lineage: Eukaryota > Metazoa > Arthropoda > Insecta > Diptera > Sciaridae > Pseudolycoriella > Pseudolycoriella hygida. Next base: position 190,632,075 of record CM055403.1, on the reverse strand, counting down.
CCTCCCATAAAAAAAAAGTATCATACCTCTGTAGAATAAAAGTGCATAAGCGCAAGCAAACATTTTTGAATGATATCCTATCAACTCAATAGTAGATTATTTGAAAGTGACTCAAAAATATACGTTAATCGCTGCGATTAAGAGAGCCCAATTCAAAATCATGGACGTTCGATAGCAAGTCCATACGAACAAAAAATGCAGCTGAGTTCTGACTTTCGCGCCTTGCGACGTATACACCCCGGAAAATATTTTTCCCGGATTCTACGGAAAACTCTAAGGCGAAGTGTTTTTTCACTCATTAAAATCGGTTCAATGGATTAGGTAACCTTGATAAAATGATCATTTTCAATACAAATTTTGCATTTTCATAGAATCCGAAGTTAATGAAAACATCCTACGTTAGTTAGTTTGTTATTGTTGTTAATCTTTAGCACAGTGGATTAAATAATAAACACGTCTGGTAAGATCAGCATGTAAAACGAAAGAGGGTTTATTTGACACTATCTTATTCCTAAGTTACATTATAAAACTAGACCTTAATGTCCATATAATCATCTACGAATTTACACTTCAACAGTTATTAAAGGTTTCCATTGGCACTTGTATGAAAAACGACTTTTTGGCTCGCTCTCGATAACTTTTATTGAAATTTTGCAGGAATCTTCGGCTCGGCTGGGCATTCTACGCCATGTGAGATTTAAAAAGGGGGGGGGGGTGGTACTGGCCACGTTTCGACGCCAGGGCTCTTAGAAGATTCAAGATTTCTTTATTTGTCACAATTCAAGTTCAAAACACTTTGTTGTACAGTTTTTCGCTTATGAGATATAGTCTTTCCCTTAAAGACTTTACAGCATGTGATTTTGATTGTTCGAGTAAATAAAGTTTTTTGCTAAGAGGGCATTAAATATTTGAAGGGAAAACGACTAAAATCTTCATCTCATTTTTAAATATACTAAAACTATATCTTAACCTAAAACTTAATCCAAAATTGCCTCAACGGACGAGCACATAAACATTTGTATGCTCACATAGAAATGTTTATAAGAAAATTTACCGCTCATGGAGTCATGATGATCTTGCAGCAGCACCTATTGGGTCACTGTGTAGGAACTAGTTCCTTTATCAGTTCGTACTCTGATGTAGTACAAGAATTTTCGAATTTCAGTGTTAATTTCTGCATGTAGGATATTAAGTAATCGTAATGCGTATCTTGGTGAAGTTGCCTTGCTGAGTACCTCCAGGGAAGTTTCAAGGCTCTTAGAAGGCGCCATATAAAAGCATGTTTTGTATGAATGTGTGTGTTATTGAATGTATATGGCACAAATGTGAGCAAAATTGTTAGATTGTGGCCGGAGGCGGATTAAGATAGATTAGTGGCGGTGGTAAGTGGCCAGCCATGCAGCGCCGTATCTAGATGGAGCTGAGCCCCCCTGAGGTCTGATCCTTCCCTTCGGAAGGAAATCTATTTTTTCTTAAATACTGTTGGCTTTCGACTACCTCTGAATCACAGCTAAATTTCTTTATATTTATTGAAATTCATGAGAAAGATTTTGGCGCGCTCTATTGACCCTACTGCCTGAACCAGTGAATCCATTTTCATCAACTTTTTTTAGTTAGTTTATTGAGATCCATATCTTTCATTCTAAACCTTGAAAAGCAATTCCCGTTCGTCGGAGAGGAACGGGAGTAAATCCTCCGGGCCCGTGCCTGAAAAGGTGGCCGGGCGGCCATTTTAGGGACCCATCCTATGGCTGAAAAAAAGAAAAACGGATCCAAATTTTCAAAATTTCAAACACCTTGATTTAGTAAAATAAAGCTAGCCTAAAAATTTTCACGTACGGTGTTATACAAATACGAAATCAATCAATTATTGAAATTCTTACTTATAATAAGTCCAACCAAAAAATTTCGCCTGCGGCAATTAAGTCGTTATTCGATTTACTTACAGAACAATAGAGCGTAGTCCAAAGTTATCGCATGCGGAGCCGTATCCCATGCGGCTATTGAGCATTTCTACGAATTACCTAAAAAAGGAAGAAAAGCAGTCAAGAGTTTTTGCCTGCGGCGCTTTTCTCGAGGCGGCTATTGATCGATTCTTTCATTTATCTAAAGAACGAGAGCCGGCGGTTCAAAATTTTCGCCTGTTGCTCTTTGCACGAAAACCTTATTTGCACCAGTTGAACACCAAAGAAAAGCTTCCGACGCAGTAACAAAATTTTTCTTTGACAGAGTAGAACTTTTACTTTTCTTAAAAACCAGCTTCTTCCATAATGTTCGTGATTTTTTGACTTATTGGCTCTAGGGAACCTCCAGTTCAACTTCGGACTCAGTTATCATCTAAACACTTTTCAGAACACTGTATCAATGTATATGATACTTAAAAAAAGTCTGTTGAGCGCGACCCCCCTAGAAAAGTGGTCTAGATACGGTACTGCAGCCATGGCAGCCGCGCGAAGTGCCGTGGCGCCATTTTTTTTTAATTGTAGAGGAAGTTACTGTGAACATTTCTGTATGCATAAGTAGGGCTGGGTCGCCTTGGAGCGCAGCAGATATATTGTGTTGTCTCGCTCTTATCTTCTTTGATTCAATAGTCACTCACATGAGGAAGATGTAACGAAAATTCTTATCTCCACAAAAATATAAACTTCAACTCGTATCTTTACTGACAATATTTAATTCAAAATTATGATCTTATCTCCACTTAAAATTAATTGCGCAACCCCTTATATCTAAAGTACCTTTATGTTGGGTGGTGAAAAACGACTTTGTTAAATTGACTTTTTATTTACCGTCCTGGTAACACGTGTCCACACAGATCAATGATTTTCCACAAAATCATGAAAAGACAAATTTCAATCCATTTTTCAATCCAATTTCAAAGCTGTTTATGATCTTATTAGTAATTGCACACTTTACCGACGGACCATAGATTTGTCCGAAGGTGTAAATTATAATCACCTTGCTGCCCGCAAGCTTTATATCACCAAAAAAACTTTACTTGAACACACTGTGCCTTAAACTAAAACAACCATTCTAGTGTAAGATTTTTATAATTATTTATATAATGTTAATGCCCGAGTTACATTAGTTACATTATAATTTGTGTCCCCCACTGCGAAACAATTTCGAGGTTATTATTCCTGGACAAATTTTCGAATTCCAAATTAACAGAATTCAACAGGTCATAACTTCCGAAATAAAATTCATGGAAAAACTGCTTCTTCAGCAAACTTGTTACTCATATCGTGCTGAACAACTTTGCTTAAGACGAAAATTTTCTATCTCAAACTCCGGAAGAGTTCTGCAATTTTGACCAGAACACTGCATTTTTCAGAAAGTTCTACCTCAACATTCACTAACTTCTCGATAAAATATCATAATAACACCTCGCCTTCGGCTCGGATATGCAAGCTCTACACTCACCAAAACAACAGTTTCCAAAGCTGCTTAAAGACACACTTGTGAGTTTGGCTCGTATCACAAAATTGATTCCTCATGTAATGAGTGATTTGCACCGCATCTACTGTAATATACTATATTTTTTAAGAGCAACGCCGTACTCAGCTATATAAAAATTTGATGACACATCTGAGAAAGAGTTTAATTCAGCTATGAAAACAACAACTTCTTCAGAGTAAAGCTATGTTTTGTATTGCCTGGGCAATTGAACGTTATGATGTTTTCTTTTTATTAGCATCCAATATTTCGGAACAAAGTTTTATCATCAGGGCGCAGAAACAAGAATTATTAGTAGATTATGCACCGCTAGCCAGGATGCTCTATTTTGACGATTTGGAGGTTATTTCCCGAGCCGAAGGCGTGGGAAATAATCCAAATCGTCAAAATAAATCATCCTGGACAGCGGTGCATATATAGTTTTATTTATCGAGAGCAATTTATCGAGTTAAACAGTTTTGCCCTAGGGAATTAAGTACGAGATTATTGCTCTAGATAGATAATTGAAGTTAAAGTACTTATGCCTTCGCTGAACTCGTTGATGTCATGCATATACTCGTCGGCGGTGTTTGTCTCTCCGGACATTGTCATTTTTGTCTAGCATTTGTTTATAATTTTTGAGGAGACTGCCGTATGCTAGTACTTTAACTGTTGCGTCGGATTAAAAATTGCACACTTCATACAATTTGATTCACTTCTTGGATTTGAAGCTTTGTTTTGTTCTTTTCTCTTTTCAGGATTTTAACGTTTCCTATTATCAAAGTTAAATGCATCACCCGTTGTCTTTACATGGCGCGTTATCTGTTTATTGTTTTTGGCTAGATTGACAACCGAACAATCATTCTCGTGTTTACCTGTAGGAGCACAAACTTTCTGAATTGTTTCAGACTAGTGACTAGTGACTAGTGTCCCTTTCATTACAATAGAGTGCGGTCCTTTTGAAATTTTATTTTTTATCGAAAGTACACTTCAAAAAATTAAATTCGGCTTAAGAACTTATTGAAAATTATTTTTTTTAATGTAATATCTTCAATTCGTGAAAAACGCTCTCATTCCCGGTGAGGGATCAAATTTAAATACTAATAAACAAAAATGGGATTTTTTGAACAGATGTTTTGTCATAGCTGCCAACAAAATAACTAAAAAAACAAAACTGTCAAAACTAAAAAGGTAAACACAAAAAATTTCGAATCATTGCGCAGAAACATTTTCATCAAAACATTTTCCATTGATCAGTAAGTATACCTATGATGAGCAAGTTAAGTGATGTTGTGATTTTATATTCGGTTTCATTTTATATCAGAAATAAGATACTGTGCGATAAGTAGATGCCACATAAGTGGAGAGAGTTTGTTTACTTTTGATATTTGAATAAGAGAAATTTTGACGGTTGACATAGGGATTTTAATTTTTTTTAACACTTTGACCTGATGATCCCAATTTTTGGAATATTTTTTTTGAGCGCAATAATTTTCAAAACGAAAATGAAAAGTTTGGACTTCAAAATAAATGTTAAAAAAAATAATTTTCAATAAGTTCTTAAGCCGATTTTATATTTTTGAAGTGTACTTTCGATAAGTTATCTATTATCATGTACTACTCCACTTTGATCAGACTTTTCCACACTTTGTTTTAACTTTGAATAATTGGGGCAATTTTTGTGGAGGTCTTGAAGAGATCTTTGTATCAGGGACAAAGTATTATATGTGGGTACGTAGTCCTTCCGTAAACCTAGAAATGTAGGTCAACGCTGATTTCATCAGGAAGAAATGGGTAGCTTTTGCTTTTCGGTGCGGAATTTTGTGTTTGTTGCAACTGTAGGGTTTGAGAAGGACGAGTAGTATGTAGGAGTGTTTTATTGTGCTGAGATTTTGTAAATTTGTTATAGAGTGTGGTTATCAACGTCATTGGGAAATTGGTTTTCTTTAGGATGTTTTCAATGAGAATTTTGTTTTCCTAATGAAAGTCCCGATGGCTTACCGTCAGAACTTTACGAAAAAACAATTTTGCCACGTTAGTTTTCATATGCATGGGATGTGCCGAATGAAAGTTAATGAGGCGATTCGAGGACATTGGTTTGTATACCAATTTGTTCGAATCTTGTTATTGTTGTTAACATGTAACGTTAAGTCTAAGAAATTGATCTTCCTTTCATTTTCGATTTCTTCTGTAAAAGCAATGATACCTGGAAGATAATTGTTCGGGTGATCTTTTACAGTGTCAACTCTATTCTCTTGCACAGCTGTAAGATGATCGTCGACATAAATTTTCCAAGGCTGAGGTATGAAGTCTAAATGTCCCAACGTTTTGTCAATTAATTTTTCAATAACGCGTTCAACTAAATAAACCATTCTCTTGTCTGTAAAAATTATTCTCAAAAACGAAATAATTATTTTGGCTTAGACAGAAACTTAACAATGCAGCTTAACAAACCCCAAAAAAGAAGTCCACAAACTCGAAAAACCCCATACAAAAACCTTTGGGACAAGGAGCCATATATACGCGAACTTTTGAGTTTTTTCCCCTCCACCTTGTAATTATTTGAAAAAAAAAACAACGTGACAGCAGCTTTTCATCGAGCCCAGACTCATCAAAATCGGTTGGAAATTGGCTGAAATATCGAGGTTTGAAAATGACATTTTTCTATGGGCCGTCGATTTTTCTAATGTTTTCATTATTATGAAAACCTTTTTTCTGATCTGTCGGTTTCTATCTTATCTATCTATCAATTAATAATTTTCGATCTCGAGAACCAGTCAGCCGATCTTCCTGAAAATTTCATAGGCCGCTTTTCCGGGAAAATTCTGGAAAAGTTGTGGCATGTGTAAAAGTGGTGAATTTTGACGGTTTTTCAGGTAAAGCTCGGAGTTTTCGAATTTTAGCTTCGGAGTGACAATAGCTAGACAGTTGATTTCTTCGGGAAAGTTATAGAGTTTGGTCAGTAGAAATCTGCCAAAGTGACGCCATATTGGATTTTCGTTAGAATAAATTATGCTTCTTTGGGTTTTCGAGTTTTAGCTCCGGAATAAGAATACTTAGAGAGTTGGTTTCTTCGAAACGGTTATAGAGTTTGATCAGGAGAATAATTTGATATCTTAAGAAAATGTCTGCCAGCTGTCAAACCATCTTGTTTTTGGGAATACTCAAAAATGCTGGCTCTAAATTAGAATACGTAGACAGTTAGTTTCTTCGGGAAAGCTATAGAGATTGGTGAGCAGAATTTTTTTGTGATCCTAAGAAAATGGCGGCCAGCTGTCATAGTGATTTTTTGCTGTCTTCTGAATAAGACAGTTGGTTTCTTCGGGAAAGTTATAGAGATTGGTACGAAATTTTTTTTTTCAGAGAAATGTTTTTTTGAAGAAAAATTTTTTTGGAGAAAAAGTTTTTTCGGAGAAATTTTTTTTTTCGGAGAAAACTTTTTTTTTCGGAGAAAATTTCTTTTCGAAGTAAATTTTTTTCGGAGAAATAATTTTTCAAAAAACAGAAATTTTTTTTCGTAAAATTTAGTTTTAAGAACTGTAAACTTCCAAAACGGCTGATATAGCGTACAAAAACCTCTTAAAAGGTTAAGTGTGACGCAGTCCGTAAGTCCGCTTCAAAAAATAATGATATCGCTTGAGGTGACGCAAGTCAGTTTGTTTGAATGGAATCTTGTGTTCAAAGTTTAAATTTTCTGAAAAAATTACAGTTCTTTTTTTAAAACAAAATTACGTTGTGTTAAAAAAATTGCCGGACCCAGTTTTTGCGCTGCATAAATTTGACTTTTATTTCTTATTGCGTAGATTGTTTAGGGTAAATTTAAATTTCTGCGTGTAAAAACTGAAAGTGATGAAAAATTATTCCGCTGGTGGGTCCGACACTTGTGATGCAATTTTTTTAACTCAACGTTATTTTGTTTTAAAAAAAGAGCTGTAATTTTTTCAGAAAATTTAAACTTTGAACACAAGATTCCATTCAAAAAAACTGACTAGCGTCACCTCAAGCGATATCATTAATTTTGGAAGCGGACTTACAGACTGCGTCACACTCTACCTTTTAAGAGGTTTTTGTACGCGATTATTGTTTTTGATGTTTTTCCGATTGTAACGGAGGCAAAATGGCAAAAAAATTTTCAAAACGGAGAACTTTTTCTATTTAAGATGAATTTGGAGTTTAAAAAAAGTAAAACCACCGTTTAAATTTTGCCTTGATATTTTATTTTGGCTACTTAAGTTTCGGTCTTTTATACGACCATTATCGAGCCTTTTACTTATAAACTAATTTGGAATTCAGAAGCTTTTCTAATCAGGTGACTGTGAGACGGCAGATTAAAACCAAAATAAACCAAAGTAAACCCAAACAGTACGACGACGTGACAGTATGACCCTTAAATTATAAATCTTGCTGACAAAAATGAATTGCATTTTGTGAGGTCGATAGAACAGACAACACCAACAATGCATGTGTTGAAAGTTACGCCAGGTGAGATACGCCTGCCGAAAGTTTGAATTGCGATAAGTGCGTACTCTTCCGAATTATAACCCCTACTCCCTTGTATTGCATCATCTAGATTCATTGACCCCCCTCCGTTCAAAAGAAGTACGTACTTTTTGGATGGCACCACATAGTCTTGGTTTCCGTCTATTTTAAGCAAAAAAGAAGAGTATTTTAAAAAATTATTTATTTAATGAAATCAATAGAAAATACAGTTATGTAGAAATTGATTTAAATCTATGTTTTGTGTTAACTTACTAAAGTATTGTCTTATTAGTTATCTAACGAATACCATGACTATAAATATTATTGTTATCAGCATCAATCACATTGATTAGAAGAGTACAAACATAACATCAAACACTGAATATTATATAATTTGTAATGTGGTGAAAGAATAATGACGAAAGAATAGTTACTAAGTTTTTATTATTTATAATTTCGAAACTTACTTTTTTGCTAAACTTTAAAGAGCTTAGAAAATAAAGACCTCATCAGCACTAGTTGACGTCTAGTTGTTTCTACAGGCTGAAGAACATTAGACTGTGCCATCATATAATTAGCGCACCTCGACAATGAGATCTCCATGTTATAATCTAGCGAATTTTTATATTTCATGCCAAATAATGGAATTTGAAATATGAGTACATTATGTATGTGCTTCCAAATTGGTTGTTTTGACTTGTAGGATTACAGTATTTACAATTACTTTCATTCCTCGTACGGAAAACTGCTGTTTTCCGTCCTATTTTAAAACAGAAAAGCAGTTTTCTGAATCCTCGGAATGAAAAATATTGTACGAAACTCGGCGAAATATATGTTTTTGACTAGTGTGATTGCAGCCTTTGGCTTCGCCGTGATCTGCAAACCTCACACTCGTCAAAAACATTTCCTATTTTTCCTAGTTACGTACAGTCAGCAAAATTAACAGAGCTGCACATTTCGTTTCTTTTTCTTTTTCTCTCTTCAACCATAAGCAAATGCATGGTAAATACTCACGAAACGTAAAAATTCACAAAACAGAGTAAATGAAAAATTTCGCAGTTCTGTTAATTTTGCTGACTGTAAATAACTATTACATGTTGATGCCCGATAAATGCGTCCGAGTCGCTTGTATGTAAAACTCTAATTTCTTATTAAAATTGTTTTCGATTTTTAACGATAAATTTTTTAGTAATCTACTTAACTATTTAATTAACTAATAACGTTTTCTTCAGATTCATCGTTGAGTGAGTAAAGCTTAGCAACACAAACATAAATTTCATTAACCGCACATACATCGTAACGACATCTGACACCGAGAACAATTTTTTTACAATACAAAACAAACAGCTAGTGTAAATATATCGATGCATAAATCGAATTCGAAGCTTTATGGAAGGATTATCACAGTGACACTTTTTATTAATCAAATTCTTAATCTTAACGGAACTTAACGGAAGACGTCGTGTTTTTAAATGTAAAAAAGTTAAAAAGAATCTAAATAAACACCAAGCCACCAAACACCAAAAATAAGAATGCTAAATCCCAGATAAAATTTGCATAAATCTGGATTTGCATTCGTATTTTCGAAAGTTTGTAGAGTAAATTATCTTGATTTAAAACGTTATATTTTCTCGTTATATTTCCTTTTGGTTTCCGAAAAACATTATAACTACAATTATATACAAATGAAACACATAGTTTGTAATACCTATCAACTAAAATCATATCACATTAACCCTTTCAAATAAGTTGAATTATAGCTATTTTCGCATTTAAAAAACAGATACATATTAGTAGATTATACACCTGCGGATAAATTTTTTTATCTTCGAAGGGGATGTACTCCCCCGAGTAGATAAATAAATTTTCCCGCAGATGCATATGCTATTTTTAGTCACCAAAGCAACAAATCAACGAATCAAAGTTTGACACCAACAATTATTATTTAACGCCCTAGGAAAGCACTGCGTTGAATAAACAAGCAAAAGTAAAAGTATGCAAAATTTTGGTTAACTTTACTGAAACGTATAAAATTTGTGAGTCTCATACTGAGCTCAAAAAACGAAATTTTCAAAAAAAAAAAATTGCGTCTCAGAGAAAAGTTATTTTCTAAGGATAGCCGTTAGCCGCAGGATGTCGAAATGGAAGGAAGTAAGTGTAATACTTTTCATTATATCAATTCAATAACAGTTACTTTGAGCTTTTCAAAGAAGTAGTGTCATTTTCTAGGAAGAACTCGTGTACTTATGATAAATCTTAATTTCGAATATGGTGAGATACTTTCAAAGAAAATCGTAATCTTTCACTGAAAATGTTTATACAAGCATGTTTGAACAAAGAAATTCTCAGAAAAACAAAGAAATTCCCAGAAAAAAAAAATTAGTAGAAGAATGATTTTGCCATGCTGTCAAATATTTACTTTGACGTTTTTTGAGTTTGCGAACTTCTTTTTTGGGGTGTGGTGACTGCCGTATGCCCTCCGTTACCGCTGCGGGCATGATTCAATTTTCACCGAGTGGTAATCGTTAGCGCAGGATATAGGTTAGACCATGCAAATAGAATATTTACACTAGAGCAAATACTGCGTAATGCTTTAGACTTTGCACTCATATAACAGCCAATTTACAAGAACTGGTATGCAATCCACTATTGAACAGACGAAATAGACATTAGTGAATTGACAGGGACACTTCTTATTAAGGTCATCTGAGCTATAGGCAATGTTTTACTACTTCTAATAAATAGTTTCTCTCATAAGAATTTCATTTTGAATGGCACCTGTTTACCTTTAGCTATTTTGGATTATTTTCGACTTATTTTCCGTTATTTTTTTTTTACATTTTCTATCAAATCAAGAGAAAAAAACTTTCGTCAAACGAAGAGAAGTTATATAACTACCGTCAGCTTCAATTAATAAATGTGTTATTTCTTAACGGTATAGTCAAAACCTAAGTCACATATTAATTTTCTCTATTAATAATATATTGCACTCTCCTAAAGATTTCTTTATTACAGATAAGGTCTTTTTATTTTTCCTCACATCTTGAGATTCTCTAATTAATCTACTTTCCAAAATACAACTGGTTCCACTGGCTTCGTTCACTTACAGTTAAATTCAAATTTTTGTACGATCAGAAAATGTCCGTATGTTTAAGCTTTGCATTATAGTAAATTTTACATTTTATTTTGTAATAATTATAATTTACGTAGTAAATAAAAATCGTTAGTAAATTTTAAATACAATGATACAATATGTGTCTGATTATTTTATCTGTTTAACATACGCATTTAATTTTCTTGTCGCTAGCACTTATGTTGATAAATTATCTCGAAGACAATGAGAAAATGTGAGACCCGCACGTAAAATAAAACATGCTAACAAAAATATAAAATTTTCATACATTTGAAATTTCTAGAAAATTAAGTTTTTGAAAATGATTTTTTTGAAAGCATTTTAAAATTTTAAAATTTTTTAGAAATTTATATTTTTTTGAGAACACAAAAAAAAGTTCAAAACTTTAGCAGTATATCCATCCTTCTAAATTAAACCAAAGCATTTCTCACATGATATATGAACCATGCCCTCTACACAATCTGTCGTTATTAGAATAAAACTCGAACCGATTCGAGACTCGGTACGGTTGTAACTTTTAATTTAGCAATTTTTCAACATTTTTCTGAATTTTTAGAAAGACTCATAGTCAGAAGACAAATAAAATGTTGGACAAAATTGACTTTTTCTTTTATCAATTAAATTTTTGGAAAATTAAAATTTTTTGGAGAAATCAAAATTGTGGAAAAATGTAAGTCTTGGAAAATTGGAAATTATTTAAATTCGTGTCAAATTAATTAAACTGATTTCGCGAAATAGCAAAAATGCAGAATAGGTTATTTTTCAAATCAGTCCGGTTGAGTGTGTAATCGATGCAGAACGTCTTGCGGATGCATACTGAGTCGAAAACAGCGCGCGGAACGGCATCAATTCCAATTTTCGTAAACATTTATGTTCCTCGTACAAAATGGCCTTGTAAATAATTTGAATGATATTTCTCGTGCAAATGTACATATTTTTTGCACAACTCCGCCGACTGTTTCTTACTACGCATCGATTACATACTCAAACGTACTGATTTGAAAAAATAACCATAGCTGCACTGCACATGAGGTTATTTAATCAAATCACTCCGGTTGGATGTGTAATCTACGCAGAACGTTTTACTGATGCACACTAACAATTCCTTAGCTGACAATTTGTATAAGGAAAATACAAGTTCTTCCCGTGCACCAGTCCTATTCGTGACCAATGTCTTCAGTCCGGTTGAGTATATAATAAATGCTGAGAACTAAACAGTGCGTGAAGGTGTGAAAAAGTATGAATAATTTGAACAATTTCTCAAGAAAAATCATTCAAATTTTTTCTTACAAGACCATTTTGTATGCGAAACATTAATGCCTTCAAAATTAAAAGTGATACCCTTCCGCGGGCTGTTTTCGACTCAGTATGCATCAGTAAGACGTTCTGCATCGATTACACACTCAACTGGATTGATTTCAAAAAATAACCTGAACTGCATTTTAGCCGCCAATTCAATATGGCGTCGAGTGCTGAAATTAACATTTATCGGAGTAGCTTTGACTTGTGTCAGTGCTACCAACATTTAGAACATTTTGAGTTTGTAAGCAAACAAAAATTATCAAAGTTCATAATTTCTAAACAAAAATATCAATATCTGAGAACAAATATGATAATTAGTTTTGCGCAACTGAAAAAATCAAGATGTCATTGACCCGAAGCTTCATTTTCTGCTCATTATATTCACAACGAAAAATACGAGACAATGCATTCCACTTGAGTTATTTCGACAGACAGAAAATTGTAAATTAAAATTTGAACTTAAGTTGGACATCGGGACAAATGTGTGGAATACAAAAATACAGAAACACGTTCCTATTCAACGTGCGGCCATAGAAGTAAAATTATTTAAATTCGTATGAAATTAATTTTATTGATTTCACAAAACTGAATTCAAATAAAAAATTCAATTGTAAAAAGATAATTACAATTGTAATGTGAAACTTACTGAACCCTGTGAGAACATACAAGACAATTCTGACATTGACGCATCCATTTCTTGTGTTTAGATGTTTGACATTTCATCTGTAAACAACCAATATTTACTTTTTCGGTTCTCTATGGAACACTGCAAAAATAGTGATTTTATGTCAATTTAAATTACATTGAATTTATTAAAATTTTGATCAGTTCTTGTGCTGCGTTTAATTGTTCAGTTTTGTTTTTTTTTTAAATAAAATAATCAGTGTAAGCAGCAAAAAATCGCTAATTTCTGCCTTGTGAAAAGTGCTTTCGTACTTCCAACTTTTACAAAGATTATCTCGTATTTCGAGGAATCATTTACGAGAAATTTGTTTTAGGTGGAATTGTTAAACTATTTCAGAAAGATGATTGAAATCTTGTGAAGTTTGAGTGAAGATCCTCATCATAAAATTTAATTTAATTTGTGATCATCACACAAATCTTCCGATTTGACATTTTGTTTGTTGTTGACAGAAATTGCTCAATTGCTTTTTGTTGATCACAAATTAAACGAAATTCTATTATTAGGATCCTGACTCAAATTTATCAAGATTTTAAACATCTTTTGAAATAGTTTAACAAGTCCAACAAAAACAAATTTTTCGTAAATAATTTCTCGTTCAGCGAGATAATCTTTGTAAAAGTTGGAAGTACGAAAGCACTTTTCACTAGGCAGAAATTAGCGATTTTTTGCTGCTTACACTAATTATTTTATTTAGAAAAAATCACAACTGAACAATTAAACACAGCACAAGAACTGATCAAAATTTTACTAAGTTCAAAATAATTTTAATGGACATAAAATCACTATTTTTGCACTGTTCCATAGAGAACCGAAAAAGTAAATGTTGGTTGTTTACAAATGGAACGTCAAACCTCTAAACAAAAGAAATGGATGCGTTAATATTATTATCTTGTATGTTCTCATAGGGTTCCGTAAGTTTCACATTACAATTGTAATTATCTTTTTACAATTGAATTTTTTACTCGAATTCAGTCTTGTGAAATCAATAAAATTAATTTCATACGATTCCTGTTTACTACGTAAATTGTAATTATTACAAAATAAAATGCGAAATTCACCATAATGCAAAACTTAAACATACAGACATTTTCTGATAGTACAAAAATTTGAATTTAACAGCAAGTGAACGAAGCCAGTGGAACCAGTTGTATTTTGGAAAGTAGATTAATTAGAGAATCTCAAGATGTGGGGAAAAATAAAAAGACCTTATCTGTATTTTACATATACAAATTGCAATAATTTTGATAAAAATGGACTTGTTATGCAACTCGTATCGAGAAAGCTAATAAAAATAAAAAATCTTAAAGCTTTTATATCAAAAAGTGTCAATTCGTTTGTGGTCTAAAAATCTTATAAATTCTTCTTATTTAAACCTTAAATATAAAACTTTAACTTTAAAGCCTCGTTACCAATTAAATTAGAAAAAATAATTTTTGAAAACAAAAAAAGGAAAATTTAAAAACGAATGTCATACCTCAAGCTTGTCACCATTGCATCATTTTCCAAATTATCTTTATCTCCGAAACTCAGTTGAATATTTCGTTGACCGAACGGATGTTTCCATACTTTTGATTGCAAATTAGTGCATGAACAACGTTGTCTCGGTAAATTTAGATTGACTCCGTGGTATAGAGATTCATCGTTGAAGTGTTTGTACATTGAGCTGAGTGTATAGTTTTTCTCAGCAGTAAAGTTCTTCGACATGAGTGAATTGATTTCATCGTGAACATTGTTACGTTCCAGCAGTCCTGTTGAACCATATTTTGATGGTAAAGTGGAGGATTTCTGCTTTTTATGGACTAGTGGCAATAGGCTGTATGTTGTACTGTCTTCAAATGCATTCGTCTTACCGTCGGCTGCAAAAAAATCTTCGAATTTATGCCAATATTTGTTGAGATTAACTTTCGCTGATGAGACAATTTTTCGCGGCAATTTTGGTTTATAGGGCTGCAATTTAGAAGTTAAAGTTAAAGTTTTGATAAATCCATGAACATATTTTTTTTGAAAAATTATTCTTTTAGAATTAAATCGGAAATAGGCTTCTTGGCTATCTTACCTTTCTAAATAGGTGCGTCCAGTTTTTGTTAGTTTTGTCTTGCTGTAGCTCATTTTGCTTGTTAAATACGTCTTCTCTAACAATACGCATCTTCTTTCAACAATAATTACAATTTCAAGCAAACAGTTATCACAAGTTTGTCACTTTATTTATAACGATATGATGAACATTAGTTCACAGATGTTCTTGCTGTGTGCTCTTTTTAATTTTGGTTTATTATGTAGGTAACGTTTTTCTATATTCGAAATGTTATAGTATGAACATAACTCATTTTATCAGCCGCTTTGTTTTGTTGTGTGCTTTACAAACAGAGAGTTCAAGCTTTTATAGAAAAATCGTTTAGCTTTGCCCCGCCCTCGATCCCTTCTCTCGTGCAACGCACGTGGGTGATATGCATGCTTTGCTTCTTTTTTTTTTTTGTTATCATTTTTTCACATTTATTTGTTATATGCTTGCTCCTTTAGAATAAATGCTCTAAATAAAATGTACTATGGTTGTTATTATTATTATCTGCAAAAAACAGATTTTGTGTTATGAGGATGAAGCTCGGATAAAGTTAGCACAAGATCTCAAGACATTTCTCAGCTTTTACACTTATATCTATTATTTTGAGTCTTTTGAATTACTCACAGATCCAACTTAATTCAATCCGTAGTGAGCTGAAACTATGTACTGCGTCAGATAAATAGACTGAATTTTGTAAATAACTTAATATAACTTAATTATTGCTACCATTGTATACACAATTAAGGTCCTTCGAAAAGGGGTCTTATGCGTTTACCACGACTTTTGTAACCACCCCAATTTCGACCGGGGAGGAGCATCAATCATGGTCCTTAGATGACGAGTCAGCAATAAAAAAAAGTTCGTCCGCAGTCACCGCGATAACTTGAGTAAAACTCAACCGATTTTCAAAAACTTTTTTTCCCTGAAAGGTAATGGAAATATCTTTTATGGGATTGAATTTGGCCCCAAGGGGCGCCGAGCTAGGACCGTTTAAGTGGTTTTTGGTCTTTTGTACATAACTCGAATAAATTTTTTCCGATTATCATAGCATTTTTTTTATTTGAAAGATCTGGGCATGGCTGACAATCTATGGAAGAAACTTTTTTTTAATTTGAGTCCTTGGACTTGGCTAGAGAGCTAAGAACGAGTCTATGCTAGGGCCATACGTGTTTTTGTATATAACTCGAGTAAATCTTTTCCGATTGTCACAATTGTTTTTTTTAATCGACAGGTCTATGAAAGCTCAACAATTTGTAGAAGATACTCATTTGAGATTGGACCCTAGGACATAGCTAAGGCACTAAAAACAAATTTCTGCCCGCGCTCTACATGTTTTTTGTACATAACTCGAGTAAATCTCTTCCGATTTTCAAATTATTTTGATCGAAAGGTCTTGGACTGTCTTCCGTTTTATGGGAGAAAATGTTTTGATTAGAAACCCTTGGAATCAGTCAGGACCTAAGACTGAGTTTGTACTAGTGCGCAACGTTCTGGGATAAATTGGATAAATCATAATTGATTTTGTTGCTTCTTTTTCTGTTTGAGAGGTTATCGAGTACCGAATTATTATTATTATTATTATTATTATTATTTTTTTTTGGATTCAGTTTGTACAATAATTAAAATTGAAAAAAAAAGTGATAGTAACATTTTTGATTTTGGACAAAACAATAAAAAACAAAACACCAATTCCAGTGAATTTCTTCAATGAAGGAATTTGGTTGATGGTACTAAAGTTAAATTAAATCAAATTCAATTTAATTTTTTTTTTTTTCGTCTAGGTTCATAATCTTGATTAAAAAAAAAAAAACATTTAAAATATCATATATAATTTGGATAATTTGTCTAGTTGATTCTTTTCTAAAAGATATTTTTTTAAATTCATTTTATATGTCCCAAAGCTGATCACATTCGTAATTTCTTCTGGAATAAAGTTAAACAAACGTGGACCAATGAAACTGATTCCACTCTTACCGATATTTCTTTTCGTTTTTCTATAGTACAAAGGATTCCGTGATCGTGTATCATATCCATGATTGACTTTATTAAACTCAATCGTTGAATAAATCTTTTTCGTAATAATTTGTTTAACAAACAAACATATCTGATAACAATACAGTCCTTTTATAGGAAGAATACCTGTCAGACTATATAATTCACTAGTGGAATATATTCTTGGCAGACAATAAATAAATTTCAATACTCTGTTTTGCAGTACTTGAAGCGATTTTAAGTGCGATATTGCAGCTGACCCCCATAATATACACAAATAATTTAGATGGCAATGAATCATCGAAAAATATAACAATAATAGAATCTTTCGTGGCAAAAAATCTGAAAGTTTGTTTAAAATTCCTATTCTAACAGATAATTTAGTACACAGATAATTCACGTGACTTCTCCAGGTAACGTGCCGATCAAGAATAACTCCTAAGTATCTGAACTCATTGACTTCTTCAAGTGCAACTCCATTATAGTTCAAATTTATAAATGGCTGCTGTTTTCACCTTGAGTGCATATTTATGAATTTAGTTTTTTGCTCGTTAAGTGTTAACTTGTTTAACCTGAAGTATTCTCTCAATATATCCAGATCATTTTGCGCATTCATTTCATTGACAGTCGAATCGTCATTGATGTAATAAATGAAGTTGTCATCAGCAAATAAATTTGGATCACAACTTAATCCTATAGAACCTATATCATTAATGTATATCAGAAATAAGAGTGGACCAAGAACACTGCCTTGTGGTACACCATAATGAATGTCCATTAACGTACTTGAACTTCCGTTGACATAAACATACTGCTTTCGCTCATGAAGATAACTCTTTAACAGATTGTATGTTGGACCTCTAATTCCTGCTTTTTCTAATTTATACAATAATATCTTATGATCAACCGTATCAAATGCCTTAGCCAGATCAAGGAAAATGGCCAGAACATATTTGTCGTTGTCAATTGCATTTATAATTTTGCCTGTGCTTAGGGCTGAAGTGGGTCTCAGGTCTGTTCTAAGGTCGGCCCTAACCAAAAAAAATTGTTTTTGCTGTGTTGCAGGGGAAATTGAGGGAAATATTTTTGTCTACGGAATTATGTGTCCGAGGCATTTCCTTATGGCCCTAGGTCGGTCCTAAGGTCTGCCCTAGACAAAAAAATGTTTTTTCACTATGTTGTAGAGAAAACGGAAGGAAATATTTTTGGCTATGTAAGTATTTGTCCGAGGCCTCTGCTGAGGACCCTTGGTCGGTCCTAAGGTCGGCCCTAGACAAAAAAATGGTTTTTTGCTATGTTGTAGAAAAAATTGAGATGAACATTTTTGTCTGTTTGGTGTAGAGATGAACGGATCGACCATTTTTCGAAACCCGACCCGGACCGAACCCGACCCGATAAAATTTTTCGAAACCCGAAACCCGAATTGTTTCAAACCTCGACCCGGACCGAACCCGACCCTATAAAATTTTTCGAACTCACAACCCAAATTACTTCGAAACAAAAATTATTTCAAGGCCCGACGTCTGCATTCTTCACGGACCTTAGACTAAAACAAAATTCGTGTAATGTAAGATGATAAAACTTAGACGAGTTTTGTAAAATAGTCAATAAAGGATCGGGAACGGAATAAAATAATACAACAACCCGACCCGGACCGAACCTGACCCGATAAAATTTTTCAAAACCCGAAACCCGAACTGTTTCCAAACCCGGCCCGGACCGAACCCGACCCGATTAAAATTTTCGAAAACCGAAACTCATGAACCCGAAAAAAACAATTCGGGTTCGGGTTCGGGTCGGGTTTTTCCAAGTTTCGGGCAACCCGCTCATCTTTCTTTCGGAAGGCCTTTTGTACACTGTTTCTTCGGACGGGTTTTTCAATATTGCCCTTTCGTCAATTTCAAATACAAATTGTGGACGTAATTTCATACACTTAAATACGTTCGAGTCTTTTCGTAACATGTTGACTCTGTTTGCTACATCTATTCTGATACATACATACTGGTCCCTTTTCAATAGTATCCAATGCCTTATAAGATTTAAAGATACGTATCATTACCAGCACAATGATCTAAATTATCTTAGTTGCAACGAATGGTCAATCGCATGGACGGTCTCAGTTCGCATCAAGCTTTTTACTTACAATCTTTTTCAGTACCACAATTCACGTATTTACTTCGAAGGTTCCCCTACAAAAAACGGAGGCACAAAATCCAGAGGCGTCAAAATTCAGACAAAAAATCCGGAGGCTACAAAATCCGGAAGCGTCAAAATCCGGAGACTTCAAAATCCACAGGCATCAAAATCCTGATGATGTTGTTGCGTCTGGATTTTTTAGTCTCCGGATTTTTATTAATACTAAGTATACAATACTGTATTTTGAATTTTTTCAAAATTTAGCATTTAACTTAATCTATATCACAGCGAATGAATGATTGTAATTCATTGGCGACGTGACGATCTTAATTATATTTAATATTTTGGCAGCTGTAAATAACAATACATATTTCGTCCAGATTTTATCCTGATTTTTTATTTTGGGTTTTGACGCCTCCGGATTTTTTAGCCTCCGGATCTTGTAGCATCCGGATTTTTCGTCCGGATTTTGACGCCTCTGGATTTTGTGCCTCCGGATTTTGTAGCGGCACCACTTCGAACGTCGCCCTGCTGGCGCGCAATGACTGATTTACAAGATTACGACTACTTTCTGAAGACTTTAATTGAAGCCATATCTAATTGTCAGTTGAATTCCTTGGCATGGAATGAGGCAGCACTCCCAGTCAAATATGGTAGTTTGGGTTTGAGAAGCGTCACTAAGCTATGCTTTTGAAGTTTCTTGAGCTCTTACTATTCTACGCTGGATTTGGTGTCAGAAATACTACCGTCAGACGTTCAACCACCAATCCGTTTGGCTTTTGCATTGTGGCATTCAATAACTGGAGAAGATGCGTTAGAGTCTCCACACTGTAAATACCAACGAAACTGGGATCATATTCTCTGTGCAACGATACAACGAAGGAATTTTGAATCTTGTTCGTCAGACGTTGATAACGCAAGGATTTTAGCCAATGTTTCAAAATACTCAAGTTTATGGCTAAACGCTGTACCTTGTTCCCCTCCTGGAATTATGCTCGACAATCAATCATTCAGAATATCAGTTTCGCTCCGTCTTGGATTACCAATATGTCATTCCCACGAATGTAGGTGCGGCATGAAAGTAGATAAGTTTGGGCATCACGGTTCAGCGTGTAAAAGGAGCTCCGGTAGGAAGTCACGTCGCGAGACAATTAATGACTTGATTAAACGAGTAGCACTTTTAGTTTTTCGATTTTTGTTAAACAATTGGAAGTAGGATTAAGAATTGTGAGTGGTTTTTAAATTTTAAATGTTGATTCAAGCGGGTGGACTTTAACCTGCCGAAGGTACAGCAGCTATAGTAAAATATTACTTCTATCTTCTATGGGTGCAATTGTACCAAAACGAGAATTTTCTCAATTTTTACCTTGATATTGTGCGTGCGAAGTAAAATGGAAAATGGAACAAAGTGTTTTATTTCAAAATCGAATATTTTCAGTCTTTCGGTTCTTGTTAGAGGGGCGAAAGCATTTTCGGAAAAAAGGCATTTCGTCATTGTGATTAACGGAGGCAGTGAGATAAAAAAAAATCACTTCTAAAAAGCGCTCATTTTATTATTATAATTCCAATGACATAGTAGAATGACAAAATCTAACAAAAGTATCATTACACATCAATTGTAATGATTGCAATAAAATTAATTCAAATTTGTAATCTGACCAGCTCGTGCGAATTGATTTAGATGGGTCTAGTTGATGGCTACTTGACATTTTTCTTGACTGGGAGATCTCCGGGAAAATGTTCAGCCATAAATTGAAAAACGGATGCAACCAGATGCTTCAACCATGTTATGCCACACGGCAGAATAGCGCAGATCAGTTGATGTTGACATGAATGTTCGATTGATTATGATTTCTGTTACGGCTAAGAGACTTCGGATGAATGATTGAAAAACAATATAATACGAGACTACCATGTCTCCTCTTAGCCTAAGGGAAGTTGTTGATTATAAATTTGTTTGATTGATTTCGTAATCCTTTGACTGGGAGATTTCGGATGAAATATTCAGTCGTCGATTTGATGAAAATCTTCAAGGACCAATTGATGAAAGCGAAAAGAATTGGTTGTCAACTGCCTTGATCAAAGCTCAAAGACGGAAAAGTATACTCGTTGGCACAAGTTGAGGTTATGTTTCTTCTTCTGTTCTAGCCCAGCTAGCCACTGTACTCCATATGGATGTCGTAAATGAATCACTTTTGTCGATTATTAAGCAGCAATTATATTAGACGCGATAAAAATCGCCCGCGTAAGGGTTGTTTGAAAAGCTCAACCTGACAAAGATAAAATTGTTTCTATCAAGTTGAGCCCACAAACAAAATTCACCCGAGCGATTTTTATCGCGTCCAATATAATCATGGCCCCACGGTAGTAAGGGGCCGTGACGCAAGTCTTACACGCCAAAAAATTCACAAGAAATTTTTTCGTAGACTAAGGAACATATATACAGGAGCTTTTCGACTTCCCCCCGAGCGACGTACCCCCCGGAAAATATTTTTCCCGGATTCTACGGACACTTTTAGGCCGAAGTGTCTTTTCACTCATTAAAATCGGTTCAGTCGTTCCGAAGATATGAATTAAACAATTTTGTTATTTTGTATGGAAATGGACTCAAATCGAATATTTTTAACTAGTCAATTTGGTAAACCTTTCTTTCTTTCTTTCTTTCTTTCTTTCTTTC